>ML794207.1:155923-177145 GCA_009831015.1 Picea engelmannii | reverse complement strand
CTCAAACAGGCCTGGTTTATATAGCAAGGGAGTTGGTTTCACATCCCCAACTTCCTCCAAGAATCTGGCCTCCAAAAATGCCCAATATCCCCCAAAAATGGAAGAAATCTGCTAATATTAGGCAATATTAATTAAAAAAAAACAAATTTGTTATAGCAAAAACCCACTTTATATTGTTATTGGGCCTTAAGCCCCCAAATCTAGGGCGTGGCCCCCTTACTCGGTCATATGCTGCTATTTTTGTCTAAGCGCGAGCCCATAGGCTACGTGCTAGCCCCCTGCATGTGTGAGCTCCTGGTTTTCGTGCTAAATCATAGGCCCACGAGCCTAACATAACAATAAACCCACGCAATAGTTGGTTTAGCCCCGGGTCCCGTGGCATGTGTATAGAACCTGTGGACTATTCCATAACCGCCCCGCGCAAGTGTTTTACTCCGCGCCCGTGGTCCAATGGAACGGTCATATATTATTTCGAGGGCTGGGGCTAGGCCCCAGCCTTTTACCCTGTGGGTTTAAACATTGTTTTAATTTAAATAACCATTCACCCGATTACAAAATAAAAACCACCCGCCGGCGGCCCGGTTAGCCAGACTTACATAGATCGTTTGCCTGCCGGGAGGTCGTGGGTTCGACCCCCGGCCGAGCCACCAAACCAATTTTTAACACACAAATGAACAACCAATAATGGGGTGCCACATGGCAGCCCAGGATTGGGCCACGTGGCACCCTTATCTACCAACCAGAACATGCCACGTGTCAACACGTGATTCGCCCATGTCTGCCACCACGTCGACTCTATCGTACGCTCTGTCACTTGCCGCCGTACTGCCACATCATCCCACGTGTCTGCACCGTCATCGTGCCACGTCAGCTGCTGACGTTATCCTGCCACATGTCACCCTGTCAGTGGTGACACGTGTCACCTCCGTACTGGTCCAATCGTACGCCGAAAATACCAAATTCACCTGACACGTGTTGTGTCCTGGTGATGCCACATGTCCTCTGTATGGTCTACCATGTGTCGCCTCCTGGTTGGCCCACGTCAGCTGTACAAACATGCCACGTGGACTGTACGGGATGTACAGTCATCCCCTTTTTTGCCTGTTTGACTTTTCGGACAGAACGCGATATCTTCTCCATACATACTCTGTTTGACGAAGTAAATATACCACTAGAATCAGGAAGATGAGACGGACGCAATGGCATAGGTTTCGTCGCATTCCGAGCACTTTCATTTTTGAGCACTTTTCAAGCCCTCTCAGGCTTCTGGATCCATTTTCAGATCAATGGGCTATGAAATAGCCAAGGGATAATGATGATGAAAGTGGATATCAGGACCACTAACCGAGAAACATTATGGTATGAATATTGTATGTGAAATTATATTGGTTTGGATGCATTGCTATGATATGTGGACCAGTGCATGATTTCAGGTGATGACACTACCCAAAACCGAATAAACGATGACAAAACCCCTAGCAACATGGTGCCACTGTATATTTCATTGTAGGGTGTGGACCCTAGTTATGATTAGGATGGGTGGAGGCATTTCCCACCGTGTATCCTCCAAAACCTGAATTCATGGGAGGATGGTGTTAGTTCACACTCCCCAAGACATGTGATGATGACTGTCAGATGCCTGCTAGGGAAGTTTGTTCGAGATAGCGACACTTTCGCTTACAGGTTCTATTTGGAGTTAGGTCAATATAGTTGACGCTCCAAGATAGTCTAGCAGAGGAAGGATAGGAATGGAGATGGAAGTAGGTTAGGGAGGAAGGATTAGTAGTAATAGTTGAGAAAGTATGGAGATCTATCTGGTGGTGGAATTTAATGTTTTCCCTTCAAAAATAAAAATAAAAATGTGTATATATGAATATTCATTATTACGTAACTAAACCACAATTGTTTAAAATAAAATTGTTGAACCGGATAATAGTAACTAAAGGATTTCTCAAACAATTGATTGGTTTGTTGTCTTTTATAAAAGACTAGTCTTGCTGACTGGATTGGATGCATACATATATTACTAAAGGATGACAGTTTTGATTATTAGTACATGCACGAGATTTGTATGTACTAGCTACACATGCATTTCTTGTACATATACACTAGTATGGATGAGTTTTCTTGACTTACTTACTGATAATGTCAGTTAATTGTTATGAATGTGTGAACCATGTTTCTTTTCCTTGTACCATAAGATACCTTAACTTTGGGACAAAGTTTCCTGAAGGGTGGGCGTATGTAACAACCCTAGTAGAATATATGTTTAGGGAATTATTAAGTAAAATTTATTAGGTAATTAATTTTTCTAAGATATTATTAATTAAACAAAGATTGGTATAATGATACTAATTAAATATTTATTAATTAATTAATGATTACAATTTGATTAATTAATTACATGTTACATTCATTGATATGGGTATTAAATTAATAGGGTTAATAAATTATAAGTTTAAATTGTTAAAGACTTACGTACATGGAAAGGGATAAGATATTAATTACGAAAGGATAAAATAATAAATGAAAGGATAAGGGGAATTAAATATGTGTAGGTAAGGAAGTAAAGGAGGAAAGGGCAGTGAACGAGGGATATGAGCGGAGGAGGTTACGAAGGAAGAGGATCATTCTACGGAAAAGGGGATTTTGGAGGGTTCTCTTGGATTTGCACAGAGAGAGGAGAGTTTGAGTTCTGTAATCGGATTGGATCAGTACAGGGGGCACCGGTTTGCTGGAGTTTTTGGGCACAGGGGTCAGGATATCCATATGATATCCTGGAGATAGGAAGTTGTCCTAGTTGGTAGGGTGGAACAAGGTTTGGGTAGTGTTTACACAGTTCAGCAACGGTCAACAAGGCAAGTGGAAAGAGGAGGGTTAGCATCAGACCAAGGTAATCTAAATTAAGTATTTGTTTTATTTATGTTATGGAATCATTATTCTTTATGATAAATTTATATGCGTATGTGCTGAGTTTATAAGAAATTATAGAGTTGCTGAAATCAAGTAGATATTACTATTACAGTTTATGAAATTAATGGATGTTAAATTTATTCGGCTACTACAAAGTGTTTCATAGAATCTATTTAATTGAATTTAAATGCATGATTGAATGGGTGTACTTGAGCTATACATATACATACTTTATTTATAGTGATGATTCTTATTATATTTGCAAACTCTTGTGTTTAAGTAACAGTAGGATGGAAAGAACGGTGCATTCCCTACACAAATGAATACAAGTGTTTTATATTGTTATGAGATAAAAAGAATGAACTTAATTTTATGATTCTTGCATGTTCTATATATATATATATATGATTTGAGCTCAAAGGAATAACATTCATTGGCTTAGCAGAGCAAATAGATCTAGGCCCTTTGTTGGAGTAAGTTACCATGCCAGTAGAGAGTGTACCTAAGTTAATATGGGTCATTAATCACGGATTAACCCAGAATCAACCTCTATCATAGATCATTGTGGTATTGTTTAAGCGATATTCGGGGGGAAAGGTAACGTCAGCATGATGTACCATGCTGACCGGGGACACCAACATGTTAAGAAGTTGATAGGGGTCAACCTGTGAATGGAAACAGGTAATTGGTCGGTGGGTCATAGTGCGGGCACTTGGGTGAACTGTGTATTAGACTTTTGTTTTAGCCTTGGACGTCATACCAAAAGTTTGAAAGATCTTGATGTTTGATTGGAGTACATCTAGGATGTGATCTCATCATTGATTGACATGGAATCCTTTAGACATTGACGAGAGGAGGGATGACATCATGCTAATGTTATGATGATGTCATGAGCTTACGTGTATGAGAAATTCACATGGATGCTTGTAATTTGTCGAGGTAATAGAGAGTGTGTCCCTGTTGGCACAAGGGAAGACCCAGGGTTCAACGCTACAACAACACACCAACAAAACCCTAGATATTGGCCCTTTTGGAAACACATGTGAAGTAGATGAAGTCTCACCTGAGGTAGAGGTAGGGTTGGTTGCAAGACTCAGGTGTCTGCATGATCCAAATTATTTTCGGTATGAAATGAGAGAGGAGATATAACACATAAATATTTAGAGATTTTGCAAGAGAGACAACAATATAACAGAGATATAGCGGAAATAAAACAAGAGTCATAGATATACAGTAATACACAATTTCTATTAATGAAATAAATGTAGAGAGACTGCAAAATACAGAGTGAAAGACTCGCTAGAATGGTGGAAGCTTATCTCTGAGAAGAGATGTGACAACTACTCGCATCTGTGAGAATATGATCATTACAATGAGACTCTAAGGGCCTTTTTTAACATAAGTAAAATCCAAAACCCTAACCCCGGAAGATGAAAATCCAAAAGGTTTGTGGGCCTCAATGGGGGTAGTTGATACGCCAACTTCCCAAGGGAGTAACTTTTTCATACGATCTCCGTTTGGGGTGCTCGATAGCTCATTGGAAATATCTATCCGAGAACTACAACTTTTGGGTGAACAACATGATCTATGACCTATGTTGCTCCTTGTTTTCTCAAAAAACATCGTTTAGGGCCTCAAAATGGCCCTGGAAGTTAAAAACTGCTAAAAATAGTAAATTACCAACATTGCCAAAAACATGTTTTGGTCTAGCTGGAGAAGGTGTGTGGCCATCGATATCCACCTGGATCAATCCTCCCTCCTTAGGAAGCAATGGTCTCCATTGCGTTGAGTTCCTGGGGGAGAGGGGAAAGCGATTGTTGAATCTGAATCTTGGTTATCTACTTGCCTTGCTGGAGAAGTGGCATTGCTTAGCTTGTTCAAGGCTATCACAAACCTCTAGATGGAAGGTTTGGACCTTTTTAACCAGTCTGGCTATTTTAGATGATTGTGTGCAGAAGGAATCTTTTTTCTTTCCTGCAACCTTGTCGACTTGGTTCTAATGGATAGAAGGTGCTTGGGACGAAGCTGTTGTGGTTGCAGTATCCTTCTGTTCACCTTTTGAAAAGATTGTGAAGAAGTTGAATTTTTCAGTATGAGATACTACCTTGCGGCACTGTTTAGGTGGGACAATAGTCAGAACTACTTCTGGTATTTTGTAAAGATGACCCCCCAAAGTAGCAATGACACTGCGGGGTCGAGACTCATAAATAACATGGTGCTTCCACATATATGGCTGACCCAAGAGAAAATCACAGACATCCAATGGGGCAACATCACATAATACCTCATCCTTAAAGGGTTGGATGTCGTATGGCAATCGACACTACTGGCTGACACGAAGATATCGTCCTTGGCGAAACCACCCGATGCTGTATGATTGTGGGTGTGGTGTTGTCGACAATCCCAACTGTTTGATGACCTCTGTTGAGATGAGGTTCTTTTGGCTTCTTCTATCAACAATAAAATGAAAAGGGGTCCCTTTCACCCACATCTTTGAATGAAAAAGGCACTCCTCCTCTTCTGAATATGTTGGTTCTTCTGGTTGAATTGTTGCAGTCACAACAATAGAAGTGGGGTCTGCGTCGATAATCTGTCTTTTACTAGTATTTTTAGAATCACATTATGAATCAGGGTTTGGCTCCTTGTCTTTGATCTCAGCCACCAATGACTATTTTGAGCGACATTCATCGGTGTTGTGCCAGGGGATTTTGTAGAAATCGCACCATTTTCGGGTGTCCTTCTTTGTCTTCCTGTGACCCTTCTTTTCCTGTGGATTGGACTGGTTTTCAGGAGACTATTTGTTAGGGTTTTCTTTGTCATACTTTGGGTGTTTTGAATTTGTAGACCTAAAATCCCATTTGTTGTGGTTCTTAAATTTCTGCTCTATTTTAACAGCATATCGATAGGCAGCACCGAGTGATGAGATGTCTAAAAACTCCATTTCAATTTGGATGTATCTATGTAGAGCCCCACGATATTTCAGAACCAAATGTCGTTGAGAGTCTTTGATACCTAGCTTGGTGCACAAGGTATGGAAGGTATCGGTGAACTCCAGAACTACTTGGCCCCTCTCTTGTTACAGTGTGTTCCATATCATGTACTAGTCCTCATAGTTGCCAACATGGTAATATTGTTCCTTTACCGCATCCACAAAAAAATCTCAAGTGGGATCGGCCCCATATATTCCAAACTCCTCTGTGGAAATCTACTCCCAGTAAGTTTCCCACCAATGTTTGACATGGGGGAGAGCCTTAAGGAGTGTGAAGGTGATCTTTTCCTTGTCGAAAAAATTATGAATAGAGAAATAACCTTCTAGCAAATTTAACCATTTATCTAGGGAATCTGCATCTATTTGACCTTCTGTTAGCGCTAGAAGTCACTCTTGGATTGCTTGCAGGAGTAGAGCCCAACACCCATTAGTTTTTATGTCACAGTTTAATAAATGGGTGATCAAATGGGAAGAGACCCGAACAGGTATTGCTTCAAATTAGGAACTGTGTCTGATAGGCGAGGAATAAAGGAGGTCTTGACCCAACTTCAGTCAGTGAGTTGATTTAAAAATGGGTAGGTGGAATACTTGGGAGAAGAGTGAACAAATTGTCTCAGGCAATGGGCCTTTCGGTAGTATGTAGAGGAAAAACTCTGAATATAAGATCCACTCAGTTCAGGGCTTCGAGAAACTAAAGATAAGACTTGACTGGATCCTCCAATTCCAAGTCGTTCAGTGCTGAGAAATTTACAGGGACTGTCTAAAGAAACATAACCATTAGAGTGATCCAACATACATCATCCTATAATAGTCAAAAATCGATTGGATCCTCCAACGTCGAGATGTTTTAACACAGTATAAACAAAGGTATGAAAGAAACTGACATTCATTGGAAAAGAAATCTCCAGAGTCCAGAAATACCAGAAAACAATTCTTCATTAAAGTTTTACAACTGGGAGCTTCGCTCAACCATCGATCCCTTGCCAAAAATAAAGACTGAGTCTATATACTCAGAAAACTTGCATAGCAGTGGTGTGTCTAGTCATTCAAGGCTTTTCGTCTGCAACTTCTTCTGTCAGGCTGGACTGGCATTCTTTTGTCAGAAGCAAGATCAGATAGGTATGGTCTTCATAAGAAAATCCATGGCAGGGGACTTTTGGCTGACAGTCCTCCCTCCACGGCCAAATTTTCCATGATTTTCATTTATGGGTTGAAACGAGGTTTCAGCTACCTCTCCCTATTTCTATTAACTATCTGCATTGGGATCGGGATGGAACTTGACACCCCTGAATGATCCAAGAGACACTCACGACCCCTCCAAGTCAATTTGAGGCCACGTAGATCCTTCTCTGCGACCAACTCGGGCGCTTTGATCTTTTGCGCAACTCCTTTTCATCGCCCCACGTGACCTCAAGCTGTGACCTCATGCTTATCCCACATGAAATTTCGGGATCTCGCGTTGTGCATCTCTGGATCGGACGACTGAAATGACGTCAGCGCCTTCAACATGAAGCTCCCAAAGGGCCCCACTCGTGGCTCAACTACATGTCGTGTGTCCTTCAAATGGATGGTCCCAATGGTATTATATTTTAGGAGAGGGCTGCCTCGATTACCAGACTCACTTGATGTGACCTGGCACTAGGACCGTGGGCCCAGCTTTGAAGGATGCTTATCGACACTTCAGGGTTTGGGGCTCTGAAATGCATGGAACAGAAAGCTTCCTGCTCCCCAAAACATCGATCCCTGATACACTGACATCTTGCCATCTGTCCCAATGATATCGGATGGTCTAGATTTGTTTTGAACCTCAGGCGCTTTCTCTTGCTAAACCCCACCGATAAAATCAGACTGCTCGCTCATTGTTTATTGTTGCAGCCTCTGAATAAGGCTCGTCTGACTGGCTTTAAAACCCCACCTCTATGCGTTTTACACCAGAGGCCTAAAATCAGATAGGAAAATGCCCCTATACAAGAATTATCACTAACATTAGGCTCCATGGGGGATAGAGTCGTCCCTGTGATGCTCTAAGAACTCCTTCCGCAGCTTCAGTGCCTTGATGTTGGGCTATAGAGTCGAGCTCAAACCTTCTGCTGAAAAATATATGCCGAAATGTAAAAAACCAAACAAACTAAACATAGACGCTCCAAGGAGCTTATTTATGTACATTCCTAAGCTAATAAAATCCTTTACATGGGGCTAGGTGAAAGAAAATTTCCACCATAGACACCCATACTGCTTGGTGATTCGTCCCTTCTCTTTACCACAGATGCTCCATAAAGTGCTAGGGAGGTATGACAACCAGATGAAGATGAGGTTAATCATGATGTCCATATCCCCAAAAGTTGAGAAGGGGAATATATTTATAGGCTCCAAATCCTTTGGGAATCACAACTCCATATAAGACCCCACAGGGTCACAATATATAATGCCAGGGGAGTTCAGTTGGTCAGAAAACATCTCTTGTCCTCCATGGTTTTTCACCTGTGGCATGATGTCTTCAGAGTGCACAAGTGGGTGGAGGATAGATGCAGGCTAGCCAATGCCAGATGACACCTTCCCACAAATAGGCTCTGGATAGACAATGAAATGTTCTCTTAGCTTCTCTTCTGGCTCTTCCTGCACTCCCCCATATTGTAAAAAGGGAACGGTCTCTCGATCCTTCTCTTCAAACCGAAATGTAAATACATCATGGGAAATCTAATGAAGGAAGAAAGAACAATCCTCTTCCACAATGGCTTCTTCACTTAAATCTAAGACGACAATCTCATCGGGGGCAGATGCCAATGCATCCAAGAAATCTTCAATAATATCTTCAAAAGAGTTTCTCAGAGTGTCTACCTTGAAGACTGGAAAATCCTCTTCACTGCCTTCAGAGTGCACAAGTGGGTGGAGGACAGATGCGGACTGTCCAATGCTAGATGACACCTTCCCACAAACAGGATTTGAACAAGAGATGAGTTGTCTTCCTTCTGCTTTATGCTACTCTGTGCTTCCTGCAAGCCTAGTAGAGTTGATTTCCACCCATGGCCTTTCCTTAATTAATAAAGGAACATGCTCTATAATGTGGTCTTGGAAATATTTCGTAAGACAATACTCACCTGTGAGTATTGGTGGACTAATGTTATTAGAACATTTCAAAAAATTTGAAATGTAGGACTCCATGCATATGGCCACAATATCATGGGGATTATGACAGAATCATGGCTGCTTTAGAAGACCAGGATGCTCCTCTACAAAAAATTCTCTGCTCACAAAAGAATGTCCCTCTCTCTCCTTGAAAAACCACTATGGATCTTCTGCAGCTACAACTTCTACCCCATAAAGATGATATTCAAATAAAGAAGCAGCATGATCTAGATCATAATGACCACTTCTGGGTTCTCGTTCCAGATCTGATCCATAATTGCTATATCCTTGTTCAGATTTTGAAACAGACTGATAGTCTTCTTCCTCCTATATATGCAAATATGTCTGCTTATGAGTCCACCTATTGGCCCTGATGTTTTCTTCAACCTCTATAGCATCCTCAAACAGATGTATTAATGATGAGGATTTCCACTCTCTTAGGAGGAAGACTAGCTCTAGATGCTGAGCCATGATATAGTACACCATAGCAACAGTCTTTGTGGGTTTGATCTCTACAGGCATGTTATGATAAGCACTAAAAAATATTCTGTTGAAAATAACCAAGGCTTCATCTTCCCCTCTCCTCAAGGCATTAAACTCAGACCAATATTGATCAAGGGACTTGTTCTCACCCCAACCCTTTAAAAAAGCATGGTATAGTTCGGTCTAGGAACCAATAGAACCGGTCTCCAAACACCTATGCCACACTGCAACATCTCCAGACAGGGAGCGTGAGAACATCCTCATGACAACATCTTCATGAAGGATCTCAAACTGATCAATAAGGGTCTCAAAGGCCTCCATATGATTCTTAGCTGTAACATGACCTTCCCCAGAAAATCGAGGAAGATACTCGAAGAAATCATGAGGATAAGGGTTAAGGTGATACAACAGCCTCAGAGGTTTAAAAAACTTATTTCTGATTTTGATTTGAAAAGCAGTGGGCTGATCATGGGATCCAACAAGAGGCTGGGGAGGCTCAGTAGGAAAAATAGGGGGTAAGGAGGTCTAGGAAGACTGTGAATTATCCTCAGCCTCCTCAGGACTACAAGGGCACTTAACTCCAAGAGGAGGTGTGATACAGATCTCATCTTCATGGATAGGCAGAGGTAAAGGCACAAGATCAGTATCTACAACACAAGAAGAGGGTATGCTTTCTTCTTCCAAGGCTGAGTGGATAAGGGGAGGCTCAAGGACATCAGAATGAACAAAGAAAAGGAAAMAATTCTCTATAAATGAAGGGAAAGAGAAGAATGAGCTGACAAAGAAATACAGAGCTTCATGCAGTAAGCTCATAAACGGATACCTGGTCTTTCCCTTCGACATGGACTTCCCTCTGTCAACCGAATMCCTTCCAGTGGAGTCTTTAAATGTGGAGTCACTAGGTGAATTCTATGCAGAATGAGTGCATCCAATCTTCGTTCACCATCAAAGACTAGAACTGAGCTTTGTGCCTCCTGAGTGCTACCAGGTGTAGCCAGAGGCACTGCAACAGAGGAATTACCAGGTGTAATGACCTCAGAGGAGTCGCCAGGTGCAAGTGCAATCTTCAAGGGTTTTGATATCTGATGCACCTTCAGAATCAGAAGCTCGTTGTCGTTTTAACCAGGGAAAATCTTCAACTTCATCCCCAGCAACAACGCCAGAAATGTTAGCACTAGAATTCACTCCTGGATTGCTTGCAGGAGCAGATCTCAACGCCCATCAGTTTTTATGTCATGGTTTAATAAATGGGTGATCAAATGGGAAGAGACCCGAACAGGTATTGCTTCAAATTAGGAACTGTGTCTGATAAGCGAGGAATAAAGGAGGTCTTGACCCAACTTCAGTCAGTGAGTTGATTTAAAAATGGGCAGGTGGAAGACTTGGGAGAAGAGTGAACAAACTATCTCAGGCAATGGGCCTTTTGGTAGTATGTAGAGGAAAAACTCTGAATACAAGATCCGCTCGGTTCAGGGCTTCAAGAAACTGAAGATAAGACTTGACTGGATCCTCCAATTCCAAGTCGTTCAGTGCTGAGAAATTTACAAGGACTGTCTAAGGAAACATAACCATTAGAGTGATCCAACATACATCATCCTATAATAGTCAAAGCTCGACTGGATCCTCCAATTCCGAGCTGCTTTAACACAGTATAAAAAAAGGTACGAAAGAAACTAGCATTCATCGGGCAAGAAATCTCCAGAGTCCAGAAATACCAGAAAATAATTCTTCATTAAATTTTTACAACTGGGAGCTCCGCTCAACCATCGATCCCTTGCCAAAAATAAAGACTAAGTCTATATACTCAGAAAACTCACATAGAAATGGCGTGTCTAGTCATTCAAGGCTTGTCGTCTGCAACTTCTTCTGTCAGGCTGGACTGAAATTCTTTTGTTAGACGCAAGATCAGATAGGTATGGTCTTCATAAGAAAATCCATGACAGGGGACTTTCGGCTGACAGTCCTCCCTCCACGGCCAAATTTTCCATGCTTTTCATTTATGGGTTGAAATGAGGTTTCAGGTACCTCTCCCTATTTCTATTAAATATCTTCATTGGGATCGAGATGGAACCTGACACCCCTGAATGATCCAAGAGATGCTCACGCCCCCTCTAGGTCAATTCGAGGCCACGCATATCCTTCTCTGTGACCAACTCGGGTGCTTTTATCTTTCGCACAGCTCCTTTTCATCGCCCCATGCGACCTCGAGCTGTGACCTCGTGCTTATCCCACATGAAATTTTGGGATCTCACACTGTGCATCTCTGGATTGGACGAGTAAAATGATGTCAGTGCTTTCAACATGAAGCTATTGAAGGGCCCCACTCGTGGCTCAACTACGTGTCGTGTGTCCTTCAGATGGACAGTCCTGATGGTATTAGATTTTAGGAGAGGGTTGCCTCGATTACTAGACTTGCTTGATGTGACCTGGCGCTAGGACCGTGGGCTCGGATTTGAAGGGTGCTTATCGGCACTTCAAGGTTCAGGGCTCTGAAATGCATGGAATGGAAAGCTTCATGTTCCCTGAAATGATGATCCCCAATATGTTGACAGCTTGCCATATGTCCCAATGAGATCGGACGGTCCAGATTTGTTTTGAACCTCAGGCGCTTTCTCTTTCTAAACCCCACCGATAAAATCAGACTGCTCGCTCGCAATTTATTATTGTGGCCTCTGAATAAGGCTCGTCTGACCAGCTTTAAAACCCCACCTCTATGCGTTTTACACCAGAGGCCTAAAATCAGATAGGAAAATGCCCCTATACAAGAATTATCACTAACACCTTCAAATACGGGAATATCAAAATTAACCTATACATTGAAAGGTGATGTGCCTCCAAATTGGTTGCTTGATTAAGATGCACCTGATGCTATCGGGAGGCGTTGAAGGATGTGGGAAAAATTCTCCATCATTTCGTCCCTCTGTCGCATGAGAGCTTGTTCAAGCAACAGACTGATAGGATCGTCTGCTCCATCATTTTTATTTTCTTCCCCCATTGAGGGTTTCTTGGGTGTACGAGAGCGATTTTCCTCAAGATAGAAAATATCAAGACCCAACTTGCTATACTCAGACCTCGTCGGGGACATGCATTGAAAACGATCAAGAGCAGCCTGCTCTGATACCACTGATCCAGATTATTTTCAGTACGAAATGAGAGCGGAGATATAATACATAAATATTTAGAGATGTTGAAAGAGAGACAAAAATATAACAGAGATATAGAGGAAATAAAAGAAGATTCATTAATAAACAGTAATACACGATTTCTATTAATGAAATAAATGTACAGAGACTATAAAATACAGAGTGAAAGACTCACTAGAATGGTGGCATCTTATCTCTGAGAAGAGATGTGATGGCTACTCACATATGTGAGAATATGATCATTACAATGAGGCTCTAAGGGCCCTTTTTAACATAAGTAAAATCCAAAACCCTAACCCCGGAAGATGAAAAGCCAAAAGGTTTGTGGGCCCCAATGGGGGTAGTTGATACGCCAACTTCCCAGGGGTGTAACTTTTGCATACGATCTTTGTTTGGGGCGCTCGATAGCTTGTTGGAAATATCTATCTGAGAACTATAACTTTTGGGTGAGCAACATCGATTTGGGACCCATGTTGCTCCCCGTTTTCTCAAAAAAACATCGTTTAGGGCCTCAAAATGGCCCTGGAAGTTAAAAACTACTAAAAATAGTAAATTACCAAAATTGCCAAAAACATGTTTTGGGCCAGTTGGAGAAGGTGTGTGGCCACCAATATCCACCTGGATCACTGCAACCTTAGATGGGACACATATATTTGATTATAACACTTATCAATCACGTAACATAGATTATTCATCAATATTCAACCCTCATGATACTTCGTAGATAGCACAGAGCATTGCAGTATGTACTTAGATATAAGATAATTCAACACTTAGCCACAACAAGATAGATTAGATCTGGTAGATCAAGCACTAAGAATATTACATACCAGATCTAATATTCATTCATATCTCAGAAGCACAAAGCATAAATAGATCTATCTAAACACATCAAAGAACTTATCAAAGGAAGAGACAAACACATCAGGTTGAGGCACAAAGCACAACACACATTTACCGTGGTTCACCCACACCCTGGGGTTACGCCCACAAAATCTTCTTCTTTATTAGCTTCAATTAATCACGTTATAGCACAAAGCCATCCAAATCCCTCTTCACATAGGAAAAAATATCTACACATCTCACTAGATCCTTCTTCCTTGTACTACAACACAAAGCCTTCGACAGTCTCTCACAGGGACTTGCACTCGGCTCTACAAGACTTACACAAAATTCACAAAGCCTTGATCACACAGATTCAACCCTTGGCACTTATCCTACAACGCATAGATATATCATCCTCTCCTTCTATATATGGCCTATACATCTATATATACATACAAAATAGGCCTAAACATGGGTAAACCCATGGGCTGACATCCCAATCCCATTACATTATCCCCAAAAACCCAAAAAGGACCCAAAAAGGGGTCTATCTTCACGATTTCTACTTCACGTTGTGCTACATCATTGACAAGCTGTCGAAGTCCCAAAAAAGGTCAAATATGACCATGTGTTCCTCAAAACTTGGTCAGGGCCAACATGCCCCCAACACTGACCTGTGACTCGTCCCAAGTCACTCAGGTCTGGGAAACTTTTCCTCAAAGGTCTCGAGCTTGGCTCAAGCTGCTTTGACTTGTCTCTGTGCTACTACTTCTTACTCAATGAATTCTCAAGCAACCGCTTCGCTAATAGGTCCTTCCAGTTGTTGCTCGACTATAACAACTACTTGTTCTAGTAGTGTTCCTTGGCCTTCAATTTCTTCAAATAGTAGGTAGGCCGCCTCATGGCTCGGCTGGAGTTTATGGGTGACTTCCATCACTCTGTTCTACATGGTAAGAATGATTTGTTGGGTAGTGCACTATTCCAGGGATCTCTTCATCCTATCGATGGGTGACATGAGCTTGAGCTATGCATGTACTGTATCTACGTGCTTCTTTGCTTCCTGGAGTTGGGACTCCAGTTTATTCAACTCCGGGTCTTTAGATAGTTGTTCATATATATGCGCACTTTTGCTACTTAGTTTTTTACATTCTGCAACAAGTGTTTTAATCCTCTCGACTACACTCTGAGCATTAAATTATCATTGGTCATGCACTTCTTATGGAGTCTGTGGTATGGTCTGAAGCTCTAATTCCATGACCCTTTGTTGAAGTTGCTAAATAACTTCAACCAGCTTCATCACTTGGCACTCTATGGGATCCTCGACCTTCTACTCTAAGCTGGTCACAGAGAGAAATTCTTTGTTGACTACTTCTTCAATACCTATCTACTTTGTGAGCAACTTCTCTTTCTCTTTTTGGATCTTCGCTCTGTCTTCTTCAATTTTTTCTTGGAGAGCATTCTTCTCTTGTTGCATGGCTTGGCGTTGTTGAATAATTTCTTCTTGTTCTCTCTTTATGGCCTGGGTGGCCTACGCTTTTTCTTCCTGAGCATGTTGAAGGCATACTTTGAATGTGTCAACAATATTGCAGAGCTGAAGTGATTCATCTCCCACTTCTATTGTTCCTTCTGGCAGAGGTGCAGTAGATATTGCTTGTCTAGAATGGAGTACTTGTTGTACTCCTTGGAGCGCGATCTCAGTTTGGCTATACATTTGTTCCTGCTTTTCCTCCTTCTTATCTATGATTTCCTTTGAAGCATCATTGACTGCTACAACAATGAAATCAAATTCATCCAACATGAGGGCAGTTCGCATCTTGGTTACGGGGGTTCTTGGTTTCTTTCTAGATGAAGATTTCAGAGGTGAGACCTTCATTTTCTTTGATGAGTCTTCTTCGTCCTTAGGCGATGGTACTTCAACTTTCTATTATTTAGTTTTTTTACCTTCTTCATCATCACATTCTTCATCTGGTGTAATGGAAGCCATCCTTATAGATAGGGTGTTAACATCCTGGACTTATTCAGTCTTCTTCATTATTTTTTTGATTTCTTTCTCTTACTAGGCCCAAGTGTATCCTGCGTAGTTCTGGGGCTGTCTATGTCAGAAATTTTTGTGGGGTCTTTTGGAATAAGTAGGTCCACCGACCATTCCTTGGTGATCTCTTCCAGGTCTTCTTCTGTCAGCTTATAATAGGACTGAAGTTGTTCCTGGTGCTCATCAGTGCATGGGGTTAGGTATATAAAGTGATGGTCTGCACTAAACTTTATCAGAGGTCAAAATATCTGTAAATTTTTCTAGGTTATGCAAGGTTCACTCCTTATGGCTTCTTTCATTTGGTTATAGTAAGCGTGGGAAATGACATTTGATTACCATAATGTACTGAACTTTGTAGCTAGTGGTTCAAAGGGGTCAAGGTCTGGGAAGGTTGCAACTTTCGGTAGCTCCAATGCCACAAAAGAAATCAGCATCAGGATCCAGCTAAAATGGAATTCATGCCCCTGATCCTGGGATTCTCTGCAGTCAATCACCAGCTGATTCACCAGGTACTTCACCTAGTTCATCTGTAGTCCCTTTGCGCACTTTACTACGAGGTCAACTACAAAGCCAGATACTTGTGTTGGTCGATTTTTGTGTACCAACTTCCCTGTGATCAGTTGGCATGCAAGGTGCACAACACCACTTTCAATAGAAGCTACCTTGTAGCCTCTCACGCCTTTCTCAACATCGCCATAGTCTTCTTTGATCTTTTTCACAAGAGAACGGTCTATGGTCTTTCTAGGATAGTACTCATGGGGATCAGGGCCCTGCATGCTAAGCCCGGTGATCCTATTTATCAGCGTTGGATCAATAGTTATGTGATGGTATAACCACAGGTATCCTCCGTGGTAACTTGCTAGTAGCAATTTCACATAAGAATTCACCTTCTGGTGTCTGCCGAAGTGTGGTATTTTCATAACATTGAGAAAAGTAGACTACGTGAGGTTCATCATCCATTGTTGAGGAATGAGATTCAAATTATTTCCCTTAGTTCTCGTCAAGTACTTATACGGGGCGAGCATGCTGTAAGTTTTAGGGTCCCCCAGGTTGAAGTCACAAAACTTCAACGCTATAACCTTGTCTTGATCTACGCGATAGGTAAGTACTCCTTTCGGTAGATATGTAGTGGCTAGGGTGTATTAAAAGTCTCTAGTGACATTGTCCCTATTAATCTCACCGCTCAGAGGGGGTATGTAAGCTGGTAGGATGGATGGCACTAACTTCACGTTGGTTATGTCATCCTTATGCTTAGTTATTCTCTCTGCACTAGATCGAGATGTTCCTGCTCAAGAAGTCGACAAGGAGGCTTGCACTCCTCCCATCGATGATGCTTGGACTCTGGTGGACATTCTTCTTTCTGACATGACTCTCTCAATCATTAAATCAAGAAGGACCTCTATAATAGATTCCTCAAGTGTGGTGAGCTTGTCGGACATACCCAATCGGGAAAGATAATCAGGGCCACGATGATCTCAAAATACTACACTAGGATGAACAATATTCTTGCAATGATCACTGTAGACAATCACTAGTTCTATAGGCTTCGAATTTTCAGTTGGAAAAAGTGTTCTTCGGGCACAGCATGATGATCTAAATAGGAAATTCGTCAATAGTCTACTTGCAATGGGTATGAAGCTTTTGTGAACCTTGATCCATCCATTATGGCATGGTCCAAGAGTCTGGCGGCGATCCTTTAATTATTTATGTTCGTTTGAGGCAGAAGTCGAACGGTTATATCAGTCCAATGGCTATATTTCTTTGCAACGACGAAG
This sequence comes from Picea engelmannii, assembly GCA_009831015.1. Taxonomy (NCBI): domain Eukaryota; kingdom Viridiplantae; phylum Streptophyta; class Pinopsida; order Pinales; family Pinaceae; genus Picea; species Picea engelmannii. Next base: position 159,859 of record ML794207.1, on the reverse strand, counting down.
TGCCATATGTCGATGTTCTGATATCCCGACGAAGCTCAATTCCTGTGATTTTTCCTTTTGCAAAGTTTCCTCTGGAATCTTCTGTAAATTTTCAATCTTGGTTCTCTTCTTACTTAGCTTCCTATCCTTCTTCCTAGTGAGCTTCATCTCGATCATCCTTTTTCCTTTTTGATTCTTATCTTCTCTCGACATAGTCACTTCACGATGCTGAGATTCTTTCTTCAGATCCAAGGTTAATACTCCTTCATCATATGGATTAGGTATTTCGGTCTTCTGTGGTTCCTCTAATTCTCTTATAGCTTCAACATCCAATTCAATGGTGTTCAATATCTTAGATCTGTTATCTTGTTCTTCCATCAAGTAGGCGATCCTTCTAGTTATAAATTCCATGAGTTCTTGCTTCTTCTGTTCTACGACTTCCTTTTCTTCTTTTCTCTGAATATGTTCTTCTTCAATCTAGATCTTTCCTAAAAAATATGGAAATGAGGCATAGTCCTCAATAAATTTAATAACTTTGAAGTATTCCTCTATTGAAGATCCATAGGTACTCATAGCTATATGGGTAATCCTGCCACATAAGGTTACCATTTTTCCTTTAAATAACCCTATTTTTCCTAGTGAAGGAATCATAGCAGGCCTTCCTAGGGTTTCCCAAGTACTTTATGTCATAATGTTCATCTGTGTTCCCTCATCCAGAGCACAGTCAATGTCGAAGTCTCCTATTCTTACTTCGATTTTCTCCTTTTCTTTGAAGATCTTTGACAAACTGGCATCTTTACATTCATCCAGGGTTTCTTTCATTTTCAGTAACATAATCTATGATTCTTTCTAGGGTTCTTCTATAATCTTAGTCTCTTGATCTCCTACATGGTTTTCTTGCTCCATATTCATATTTTCAAGTCTAGCAATCATTCTAGGGAAATCCAGTACTTCATGGTCCATAGCCTTACAACATAGGCAACTAGGGCTTCTCCTAGGGCATTCCTTAGCAAGATGTCTTCGTCTTCTACAACTGTAACATAGGGTAAATCCTCTCTTTCCCTTCAATGATCCCAAACTTTTCTTATACTTCTTTCTAGGGTTATAATGGCTAGCCTGCAAAAATTTCTTTCTAGGATCCTGCATCCATTGGTTAGTCCAAAAATTCTTTCTATGCATAGGTATAACATATATTTCATTATTCTTATCAGATCTATTCATATCAAACATTCTTTCATCTAATAATTCCCTAGTTTTCAAGCTAGGACAAAATCTATCAAGCATACCTAAATCCATACTTTATAAACAAAAATTTTCACTTCTTTTACTTCTTCAGGGCACAAAGCTTCCAGATCTAGGAACTTTTAACTATTCGTACCTTTATCAGATCACAGAGCTTACAAATATTACTTCTTTTCTTTAGTATCAACCTTTTTTCTTACAGATATGACTTCTTTCCTTTAGAACTCTCCTTCCTTCTCCAGCACAGAGATTTTCAGATCAAGTGGATCACTGCGCACTAGGGCATAGATCCATGCACAAAGATTTCATAATTTCAGGACAAATCTTTTCACAAAGCTTCTTCTTCTCAGTTTCGAGCAATCACAGTTTCAGGTCCCGAAAACAGAACCATTTGTTGACACAGGGGAAGACCCAGGGTTCAACGCTACAACAACACACCAACAAAACCCTAGCTACCGGCCCTTTTGGAAACACTTGTGAAGAAAATGAAGTCTCACCCGAGGTAGAGGTAGGGGTGGTTGCGAGACTCTAGTGTTTGCAACCTTAACTGGGACACAAATCTATTATTATAACACTTAGTAATCACCTAGCATAGATTATTCATCAATATTCAACCCTCATGATACGTCGTATATAACACAGAGCATCGCAATATGTACTTAGATCTAAGATAATTCAACACTTAGCCACAACAAGATAGATTAGATTTGGTAGATCAAGCACTAAGCATATTACATACCATATCTAATATTAATTCATATCTTAGAATCACAAAGAATAAATAGATCTATCTAAACACATCAAATCACTTAGAAAAGGAAGAGACAAACACATCATTTCAAGGCACAGAGCACAACACACATATTTACCATGGTTCACCCCCACCCTGGGGCTACGTCCACAAAGTATTCTTCTTTATTAGCTTCAATTAATTAGGTTATAGCATGGATCCATCCAAATCCCTTTTTGCATAGGAAAAAAGATATGTGTAGATCGCTAGATCCTTCTTCCTTGCACTACAACACAAATCCTTCTACAGTCTCTCATAGGGACTTGCACTCGGCTCTACAAGACTTACACAAAATGCACAAATCCTTGATCACACAGATTCAACCCTTGGAAATTAGCCTACATCACATATATATATCATCCACTCCTTCTCTATATGGCCTAGACATCTATATATACATACAAAATAGGCCTAAACATGGGTAAACCTATGGGCCGACATCCCAATCCCATTGCATTATCCCCCAAAACCCAAAAAGAGGTCTAGCTTCCACAATTTCCACTTCGCATTGTGCTCCATATTTGACAAGTTGTCGAAGTCCCTAAAATGGTCAAATATGACCAACTGTTCCTCAAAACTTGGTCAAGGCCAATAGTCCCTGTTGAGTTTAAGGGTTGGAAAGGTGAGATGAATGGGTCTGTGAGTCCACCAACCCACAAACCTGACAAACTCACAAAATGGCCAAGTATTGAGACCTTTCAGATGAACTTATGAAAAGGAGGTACAAAATTGCATGTACACGAGTCCACGTAGATGGAAAAGTGGCTAAGTGTTGAGACTCTTTAGACGAACTTATGAAGGGAAGGATTATGCATTCGCGAGTCTGCGAGCCCTCATAGATGGAAAAATGGCTAAGTGTTGTGACCTTTCAGATGGACTTATGAAGAGGAGGTACATAATTGTACATCTGGGAGTATGTGAGTCTTCATAGATGGAAAAGTGGCTAAGTGTTGAGACTCTTCAAATGAACTTATGAAGGGAAGGATTATGCATTCGTAAGTATGTGATTATGTGAGTCCTCGAGCCCATGTAGATGGAAAAATGGATAAGTGTTGAGACCTTTGTGATAGACTTATGAAGAGGAAGTACAAAATTGTACATTTGCAAGTCCATGAACCCATGTAGATGGAAAAATTCCCATGAATCCATTCACGAGTCCACCAACCCATGGGCTAAACCTTGAGTCTTTAGACAGACTTATGAAGGGAATGATTATGCATTCACGAATCCACAAACCCATGTAGATGGAAAAATGGCTAAGTGTTGAGACCTTTTAGATGGACTTATGAAGGGGAGGTACAAAACTATAATTCTGTGAGTCTGTGAGTTCACGAAGGAAAAAGAAGCTAAGTGTTGGTGGTAGGTTTGTGAAGAGTATGAATATATACCATGAGTCCATAATATTGCCACTCGTGAGACAGTGAAAAAAATAAGGCTTCTAGGACACCATTAAGATGGCAGATGTCCATTAATAACAGGACGAAAAACTAAGTGGGGTTCCATTGTGGTAGGCTAGGTTAGTGCCACATCAACTGGCATGAAAAATGAAACATTATGTGGATGCCACATGACAATAAGAGAGATGTTGTCTATGGAAACAAAAACAATAACTTTTGGACGCCATAACTTTCGTTCCAAATATCAATTTTGAGCAAATTATTGACCTTGTAAATCTATTGATGAGCAGAAGAGGAGGGAGCTATGACAGAGAAGACTCAAGGTTGTTAAGAGAAGAAAACATTTAATACCCCATCCCTTAAAAGGTACTTAGGGGGTCAGGTATGTTACAAAGTGGTATCAGAGCATGCTACAACACTAGGCCTAGATGGGACAAATATTATTCATAGGACTGGTATATCATAATTTAGAGGAGCCTGTTCAAAGGTGTTTCTACCTTTAAAGGATTATTTTTTATCTGCACGAGT
>ML794207.1:105372-117184 GCA_009831015.1 Picea engelmannii | reverse complement strand
GATATCGTATGCAAAAGTTATGACCCCGAGAAATTGATGTACTAACTTACCCAAACGTAGACCACATGACTTTTGGCGCTTCATCTCCTAGGGTTAGGTTTTTTGGATGTCTAGGGTTTGTGACATTCCATTTTATTGTAAAAATTTCTTCAAATCTTGATTATAATCATCTACTTGTGAATGAGCGTAGTCGTCACATCTCTTCTCAGAGATAAGCCACCACCATTCCAGCAAGCTTGTTATCCGCTGCATTTTACAGTTTCAGCTTATTTTTTTATTGAATAGAAAACCAATTTTAGTGTATCCCTTTTATTATGTGTTAATAATATTTTAATAAACTGTATTCATTTTTTTCTACTCATAAAATCTGGATCAATGGTATTAGAGCGGTCTGCTCCTTGTCGTCTTGATGCATGTCCCTAACGAGGTCAGGGTACAAAAAATTGGGTCTCAAGCTTGTTTCTCTTGAGGACAAAATATCTCACACGCCCAAGCAACCTCTCATGGCAGGAGAAAATAAATATGATGGGATAAGATATCCTTTCATAATTTTGCTTGAGGAAGCCCTCATGCAACAGAGGAACGAGATGATGGATAGTTTCACGCAAATCCTTCGACGACTACCAATAGGTGATGCATCTTCCTCGAGTGGAGATGCCACCCCATTCAAGGTACAAATAAAATTCGATATTCCTATATTTGAAGGTCATATAGACGTAGATGTTGTAGGCAAGTGGTTGAATCTACTAGAAGGGTATTTTTTATGTCCATCACTTTTCGAATAGAGAATAGATTACTTTTGTGCACCTCAAAGATGTTCCCCATGTCAAAGATTGGTGGGAAACTTTCTATGAGCAAAAGGAAATAGAGGAACCCTCATTATTTATAGTCACAGCCACCTGGGAATCCTTCATGAATGCTATTAAGGAAAAATACTACCCTGTCAGAAGTTATGATGACTTCTATACCAAATGGACCACACTGTGGTAAGAAGGAGACCAAACAGTGCCAGAGTTCACAAATATATTCCATACCTTGCAAACCAAGTCGGGTATCAAATATTCAGAGTGACATCTAGTGCTAAATTATTGTGGTGCTCCACATAGATATATAGAAACTGAAATGTAATTTATGGACATATCATCCTTGGGTGCGGCCTACCGATATGACGTCAAAATCGAGTAGAAGCTTAAATAAAAGACATGGTAATTTGGGCCTGGGAACCCCTCACATCAAAATCCAGGAAAGGGAGGCCCCAACCCACATAACAAAGGACAGAGAAAATATGGACAGTATCAAGACAACCATTCCAAGCCACAAACAAATAAGGATACCAGAAAGACGAAGAAAGATATCGAGAAGTGGTGCGACTTCCATAAGAGCCCTTGGCATAACACTATTGATTGTCATTCAAAGTAGTCATTGGTGGTTGAAGTGAAACCCTATGAATCAGATGTAGGTTCTGACTCTGAGTCAAAACTAGAAAGAGGAATACAGATCATTGACGCGAAACCTAGTGCCATTGTTTCTACCACCAAGCTCCAGCCTGGCGAACCAAACAAGCTAGAAGAAGGTGAGCACCTCTTCCATTCATAGATGTGGGTGAAAGGCACTCTGTTTCACTTCATCATTGATAGTTGTAGCCAGAAGAACCTCATCTTAGCAGAGGTCATCAAGTGGTTGGCCCTGCTAACAATGCCACACCCACAACCCTACACCATTAGATGGCTCTGCCAAGGAAGCAATCTTCACATCAACCAACAGTGTCGACTGTTGTATGGCATTAAGCCCTTCAAAGATGAGGTATTGTGTGATGTTGCTCCTCTTGAAGTTTGTACTATTATTTTGGGCCAACCTTATTTATGGAAATATCATGTTGTATATGAGTCTAGGTCTCATAGTGTTATTATTACTTTGAACAGGAAATTGTACAGGATATCTGAGGCAGTCCCTCCTAGTGCTATTTACTTGATCTATGCCAAGCAACGCAGGAAGGTCATTTCTTAGACCGGGAAATTTTTCTTCTTTGTGATTTGCTCTCAAAGTGAGCGAAATATCGTAGCCACATCCAGGGCCCCAATGGTTGATCTCTCCACACAATAGAAGAAAGTGGATAAGGTCGTGGAAGAATACTCAAATATCTTCTCTTCTCCTACTGGGGTACCTCTACACTGCCATGTCAAGCATCCCATCAATCTAACCCTAGGTGCACCACTACCCAATGGGCTAGTCTACCGCCACTCTCTATTAGAAAACAAGGAGATCAAGAGGAAGATCCAAGAATTGCACCACAAGGGGCACATTCGGCCCAACTCATCGCCTTGTGGGAGCCCAATCATGTTGGTGTAGAAGAAAGATGGGACCAGGTGACTTTGCATTGATTATCGTGCCATAAATAAAATCACAGTCCAAAACTAGTACCCAATTCCCTGAATCGACACTCCTTGATCAGCTCATGGGGGGCAAATACTTCAGTAAGATTGATCTAAATTTTGGCTACCGCCAGGTCCCAATAGAATAGACAGATGTATGGAAGACCACCTTCAAGTCAAAAGAAGGTCTTTTTGAATGGTTGGTCATGCCCTTTGGTTTGAAAAATGCTCCAAAATTTTTTATGAGGATGATGGATGATATCCTACAACCTTTCACCAATAATTTTGTAGTGGTGTACCAGGATGACATCCTCATCTACAACAATACTTGGGTAGAACACTTGCAGCATATTCAACAGGTTCTGCACACCCTCCGACAACACAAACTATATGAAAACTTGAAAAAATGCTCCTTCGGCATGGACATGGTCCATTACTTAGGCTACATTGTTGATCAACATGGTGTGCATGTGGATCTAGCCAAGATCTAGGTCATCCGTGACTAGCCATCCCCAACCACACTCATTGAACTTCAGAGATTCTTGGGCCTCACCAATTTATATTGCAGGTTCATGTTGGGATTCTCTCATATTGCATGGGCCCTCAGCCAAGTAACCAGAGGTGGTGGTAAGGAAAAATTTGTGTGGGGCCTATCCCAAAAATAATCCTTTGAGGACTTGAAGTATTGTTTATGCTCATCCCCAGTACTTTCATTACCAGACCTACAACATCCCTTTGAGATCGAGATAGATGGTTCAGACTATGTTGTGGGCATCGTTCTCACTCAACACGGCCACCTCGTGGAATATCAAAGTGAGACACTATCAAATGTTGTCCATAAGTACCCTACATATGACAAAGAAATGTACTCCATTGTGCAAGCCTACCTCCAGTGGAGATATTACATTCTTGGGAAGGAGATAATCATCCACACTAATCACAATACACTATAGTTCATGCAGACCCAAGGAAAATTGTAGAATGACCACCATCAAAATTTGTCCACAAACTTACAACAATTCCAGCTCAACATCAAGTATAAAACATGAATTACCAATTGAGTTGTTGATTTCCTCAGTTGAACTCCAGTCGCGACACTCACCATGGTGCTATAATCTTGTGGCCATGAGACCTTTGGATGGCCTCACCTCTACGAGATAGACCTTGACTTCTCCAGCACCTACCAAATGTTGGGTGCCAACTTACTGGTCGCTAATTTCCATCTTCACGAAGGGATGTTGTGCCATCTAGGCCATCTCTGTGTTCCATCAAGAGATTGTGCAAAGCTGATTTGGGAAGCTCACTACAGTCAGGTGGCAGGACACTTTGGCATTGAAAATATAGTGGCAGTGTTGCACAAACATTTTTACTGTTTGAAACATCGACAGGATGTCTACAAGTATATCAAGTCCTGCACCACCTACACTATTTCCAAACCAACCACAAAGAAACAGGGCCTATACACCTCTCTTCCTACTCCTAACAGTCCATAGGAATCCATCTCAATGGATTGCATGTCGGGATTCCCATCCACCAAGAGGGGAAATGACTGTGTTTTTGTGGTTGTTGATTGCTTTTCCAAGATAAAAATTCTAGTTGCCTGCAAGAAGAACATCACAGCAAAATCCACTGCCAAGCTCTTCTTTGAACAAGTATGGGTACATTTTGGGGTCCCAAAAACCATTATCTTAGACTGTGATAGTCGATTCCTCAACACATTTTGGTCAATCCTCTGGTCACTACTAGATGCCAAGCTCACCAAATCCACTGCCTTCCACCCCTAGACAGATGGCCAAACTGAGGTCGACAATCAGATGATCGTACATATCCTGCTCATGTACAATTCGAAACACCCATGCACATGGGATGAGATTCTTCCATATGTCCAACATAGCTACAACCGAGCCCTACATAGATCAACTGACAACATCCCCTTTCAGGTGGGGTTGATATTCCAACCAATGGGCCCCATGGATGTTGCACTACCCCTGGTGACCACCTTGACTGACTCATCCCCTACTCCACTAGAAGTTGAAAAATCCACCCGGTTCATTGAGTGGATCCAACACATCCACCAACAAGTTCAGGATATTCTACATAAGTCTAATGCCAAGTACAAGCGGCACCATGATCAACATTGGGTGCCACATAAGTTTCAGGTGGGCCACAAAGTTTTGTTGCACTTGTAGAAAGAACACTTTACAGGGCCCCATAGGAATCTTCACCCACTCCATTATGGGTCATACACCATCACCAAGGCCATGAGTGAAAATTCGTTTGAGTTCAACATTCCCCCTTTCCTTGGCCTGCACCCAGTCTTCAATGTGGCTCTCCTTCGACCATATTTCCCACCATTATTGGACACCTTAGATATAGCAGAGAAGTTGACACCAATAGAGCTCAACCCTGAATTCATGAAACATGCATCCAATGATCATATTTTGGACACACAAAACAAGGTTACTCAAGAACAAAGGAACTAGCTTTATTTAGTCATCAAAACAGGGCAACTCCTACACCAAGGCAAGTCGCTCACCTGGGGCCAAATTCAGCAGAAATTTCCTCGTCTGATGGGAGAACTCAACACATGGAGACCATTGATTCCTAAGGAGGGAGGATTGATCCAGGGGGATATCGATGTCCACTCACCTTTTCCAACTATCTCAAAATAGTTTTCTAACAATTTTGGTAATTTATTATTTTTAGCAGTTTTTAACTTCCAAGGCCATTTTGAGGTCCTAAATGAATGTTTTTTTTTGAATAAATCTTCAAAATTATTGTCAAAGGCTTTGATTGAGCACCCAAAATGAATCTCCTCAATGATACCTTTCCAACGAGCTATCATGCGTGCCAAACAGAGATCGTATGCAAAAGTTACGACCCTGGGAAGTTGATGTACTAACTTACCCAAACGGGGCCCACATGACTTTTGGTGCTTCCTATCCTAGGGTTAGGTTTTTTGGATGTCTAGGGTTTTTGAAATTCTAGTGTATTGTAAAAATGCCTTCAGAGACTCATTGTAATCACCTTCTTGCGAATGAGTGCAACCATCACATCTCTTCTCAAAGATAAGCCGCCACCATTCCAAGAAGCTTGTTATCCACTGCATTTTACAGTTTCGACTTATTTCCTTATTGAATAGAAAACCAATTTTACTGTATCTTTGTTATTCTGTGTTAAGGATATTTTAATAATTTGTATTCATTTCATTTTGTTTATAAAATCCGTATCACAAATCCAATTTTGTTTGTTCGAGGTTGGTCCTCTCTTCCTCCCCTTTCAAATTTTGTCTTTTTTAAAGCATTTTATTAAGAACATGTGGGCCTAATGGTTAAGAACATGTGTTTCCTCTTAAGAGTTCACAGGTTCAAATCCAGAGGGGGGTAGGGTATGTATACCTTTGTAGACTTTACCAGTCAAATTGTTGGGCGGAGGGGGGTCCCTTGTCCCACAAACAACAGGGTCTCATACACCAATTTGGTGTGCTGGCTTGGTCGTGACCTTAAAAACAGATTATTATTATTATTATTATTATTTAGTCTCTAGGCATTTATGGGTTCTAAACCAAGCCCTAAATCATGCAGCAAGGTTGTCGTAGGAATCCTTTATCAAGGATTGTGAAAATGAAGTTTTCACAGTCTTCTTTGTCAGGAAGAGTGACAATTCGATCTGTGTTTTAAAACACAGAGTGACAAGAACAAAAGCCAACATTTTCTTAAAAATAGGGTAAGAAGGACCCATGAATTTTGAATTTTGAGTATCTTTGAGGATTTTTTTATGTTGTTTGCAGGTGTTTAGTTGAAAAAAATGCTAGGTACCTAACCCCTCATGTAGGTATATTAATATATTTCCATAAAATAGAGGTCAACATTAATAAGGCCTAGCAATAAGGAAGAATAAGTCCAATGTAAGAAGACCTAATAGAAGCTTCTTCTTCTAGAAGGATCTTCCACTTCTAGAAATATTTTCCTCTAGATTTTTCTTTTGATAGACATATTTACTATAAATAGGAGTCGAGGGTATGATAATTTTTGTCTTGGATATTATTGTAATATAGCTCTGCTCTGTTGGAGGTTGCCCCCTCGAAGAGGCAAGTGAACATTGCTCTCAGTAATAAAAGTGTTATTTCTGGTGTTATTCTGGTATTATTGTGGTGTTGTTCTGGTTATATCATTGTTTATCTACCATTTCTAGCTAATTATTTATGTTCTTCATATTATTTTATATCTAGAATATCACAAGTGGTATCAGAGCACTTTCCTCGACAAAAAATTGTGGGTTAATTTTTTTCAGGGTAGAGACATATTCTGACATCTTTAAGCTATATAGATCCATCGTTACGTGCATAAACTCATGGTCAGGGATTCATACATGCAGGAAATACAAGTGGTACTTAAGCGCAATTATGTTGGACACCCTTGTAATTGATGTGTGTACCCCTTCAAGTGGCAGTGCATCAGGAAACACCTGTATATCGATCGACCTAGATCCCTTGAATCCCTCCATAGATAAATCGATCGGTCACCTGAGTGTTATAGTTCCATCGAGAGAAACACTTGGGAAGATACTCTCTAGTACCTAGGTAGTCAGGTAGTATGGTTAAGGGCAAAATCTAGCCTCCTTAGTTGGTGCCCTGATATATTGGACCGAGTAGTACTGTTGGACCCCACATGTATATTAGAGGGCTATAGCAGAGGGAAAACCCTTGTCTATAGAACCCTTGAATACACTAACCTTTGGGATGGAAACAAAAATAGAAGAGACAAGATTTATTTTCATTCTTCTATGTCTCTTGCATTTGGGTTGTGAAATTACTATGCATTTCTTCCTGTTAAGCATTTGTGTTGGAAATATAATTGAGATGGGGGGGTTAATCAGTTATAATATAAGCCTAAATTTTTTTGTTCTTTTCTGAATCTTTCTAAATTATTATTTAATGTGTTAATGATAACTTAACATGCATAGATAAACAGTATTTGATCCATCACACATAATACACAGAGACATAGATTTCTCATGAGGAAACCCATAAAGGGAGAAAACCTCTTCTTCATAGGATGTCAATCAAGATCCAAATTTCATGTACATCACATTATTTGAGTTCCAACTCAAACATGAGGCTACAACCTCTGATAGAAATCTACAACTTGCAGAGAGCACCAACTCTCAGATTTTTCTAGCACCAACTATATGAAAGCACCAACTCCCAGATTTCTCTAGCACCCACTAGAAGGAAGTACCAACTCCTCGAATATATTCTAGAACCAAATTGAATTTAGAGGACTGCGATCCTCCATAGCACCACCCTACCACCCTGATTGAATCTTGCAAAACTTTACTTACTTGCTATGTCTCTGATATGGTTTGTTACAGCTCCATGAATCCTCTGCCTCTTGCAGCTTCTATTTTCTATTCCTCTTATATCCTCTATTCCGCTTCTATCCTTTGTTATGCTTCTATCCTTTGTTCTTTATCCTCCTATGCACATTGATCTTGTTTCACTTCTGTTTATTGGTTTTATACTCTGCTGCCTCTGCATGCTATACATTGCGTCGCTAATCTCCACTTCAGGTACTAATCTTCATCTCTTCCTACTCACTGACATGACTCTCAAACTCACACCAAATTTTCTATGTTCTTCATTTCATTCACACGTCGAGTCATCTGCCTGATAATCATCCAAACTCTTCATCTTCTCTGGCCATTATTCAAGGTTCTTTGGCTTCTCTGGTATTTATCCTAAGAATATTTTGTTTCTCTGTCAGTCACAATTCTTCATCCTCTCTGGAAATTACAGTCAGTTAGTTTTGTCTCCTTTGACTCCTAAGCCCCTTCCTTCTCGTACCAGCTGACTGTGACCTAGGGCCAATCACTTCAAGACTTTTCTTTTTGGGTCATCTGTCGTGAGTCACCCTGACTCTCCCAATTTCCGATCTCCCGAACTCTGAAGTGGAGTTTAGCGACGTGTTATCTCTTCCCTTGATATGACCATGGGTGATGATTTCATGTGACCATGTGATTGCGAGAATGTCCATTGGAGATTTGATGGAAACCCACTTTTCACCCCACAATTCACTACGAGCCTCCATGTGTCCTTTCTCCAAAACTGTGGTTTTGATTGCGACCCGCTCAAGAAACATTAAGACCTGAGCATATTCTAGCCCCACAATGTGATGGGACCATCGATCTCACGATCTTGAAGGTTCTCCTCGATCAACAGTTCTGATCTATTGTATTTTTCTTCCTTCTTTCCTCCATCCACGCGTGATCCTTATTCTCAACGACCAAGTGACATGTGGCCCTCCAAACCAACGGACGAGATCAATTTCTCCTTTCTAGCTTCGGGAGTATCGATTCTCAAACTCCACTTGCTCACAGAGCATTTCAGGAAGAGTCCTCGATCTAATGATGTGCGGTCTGATCGGATCAACAGTCACAATCCCTTCAGGTATTCAGGGTTAAAAAATCTCAACTTTCCAACCTTTCAACCTTTCTTTTCTTTTTCCCAGAGCTGACAATCCACTGATGTGTGTCCCCTTCAGATCAATGGTCACGATCCTTTCACGTCTCCAGACTTCGAAGATTTCAACTTACGTTATCCTTCCACTGGAGTAGATCAACGGATGAGAATTCTCCTGAAGTGATCTTTCAGATCAGACGTCTCCTGTCCACTTCGAGACTTTGACATTTGGGACTTCAGATATTTTTTCATTCGCTAGTGGTGAAACTCTCGAAGTAAAAACTCCCGGAGTGACGTTACTTACTTACGTCACTTGATGATGTGTCATGAGCCTAGTAGCTATCACATGTCGCTCAGATTTGTGATTTTCATGTACCTAAAATCTCAAATCAGCTTGGCACTTGTCATTGTCTCATTGCACCATGTTCCCTTGCTGACGTGGATCCTCATTCACTTTGGGACTTCAAGACTTTGGGTATTTCAAATTTTCAATTCACCAATTCTTTCAAAGTGAGAATCCGTGAAAAATAACCTCCTTGCAACTTTTAGACTCGAACTAAATGTTGTTCATCGATCATGTTCTCAGATTGACGGCTCAATCTTTCTATGATGCTTCTTTTCTAGATTATCATGTCCTTCCACTTCAAACTAATCTGACGATTGTCACTTACTCTGACTCTCCAGCTCTCCAACTCTCTGGCTCTCTGGACTTCAGGATTTTCAAGTCTCAACCTGAAAAATCCTCGAAGTTATTTTCTTCGAAGTTGAGGATCATGTGCCACCTGTCATTCTTGACAATGGACGATCCCTTCTTACTTCGGGACTTCGAGACTTTGACAAGTCTTATCTCCTACACTCATCCAAAGGCTTATCCTTCGTGCATTTATTTTTGGATCCAATGATTGTTGATTCTCAATGCTCAAATCCAACAAATACAATCTGTATTTCTCCTTTGTGATTCCTCTGGTCACTGGATGTTGATCTAATGGTCATCGGGTATTCGGGATTGGTGATCCAACGAACATTGTCATTCTTCCTCCTGAGATTTATGATCTCTCTGAATTAGAAGGTTTTCTAAGTGTTCAAAGGTCTTGACCTTTGCTCCTACTGCGAATTCGTCTCTTGGACCTCAGCTGCACTATTTGAAAGCACAAAGCATTATCTCTATCTCTTTTGAGCTTTGTCGGCTGCATACTCTCGAGGTTTGGTTTGCTACTTTTCTTGCCATCAATGACAAGCACATTCTTCCTATTAAACCTGCCAACAATATTCCTCTTTGGCATTGATGGAAACCCTAAAGGACTGCACTATTATGCTTGGACCTCCAACTATAGCATCCAAACCACACCTTTTCTCCCCATTTGACATCAATGTCAAAGAAAACATGCTCCCCCTGAGCGATTTCATTATTTTTCGAAGGTATCAGATATTCAACCAAGACATACTCCCCCTGACCGGATGGACTATTTAACTTGGTAACAGGGCCATGCCCAACTTCTGGCGTAGATACTCAAACTGAAATTTTGCAAGCGGTTTAGTGAATATATCAACAATCTGATCTTTGGATGGAATATAATGCAAAAAAACAAGAGTGTTGGTCATCTGTTCCCTCAAGAAGTGATACTTGATGGGTATATGATTTGTCTTGGAGTGAAATACAATATTCTTTGACACACTAATTGCACTAGTATTATCACAATGGATTGGAATTGGTGCATTACACTTTGCCTCCAAGTCTGCAAGTGTCTGAATCATCCATAATACTTTGGTACAATAAGTGGCAGTTGCAATGTATTCAGATTCTGTAGTCGATAAAGAAATGGAACCTTGCTTCTTTCTTAACCATGCTACAAGAGAATCTCCTAAGAAGAATTCACCTCCACTCGTGATTTTCATTTCATCCATGCAGTTAGCCTAATCAACATCTAAATAGACTAATAGTTGAAAATTCTGGTTTCTAGGATACTATACGCCATAGTTCATTGTTCCTTTCAAGTATTTGAATATTCTTTTGACGTCTAACAAATGACTCTATTTGGATGCAACCCGATACCTTCCTACCATTCCAACAACATGCATTATGTCTCGATGGGATGTTGTGATGTACAATAGGTTGTCTATCATAGACCTATAGGAACTTTGATCAACATTAGGTGAGTCATCATCCATCCTTAACTTGAACCCAGTGACCATAGGTGTGCTCATAGGTGTAGAATCTTCCATTTGAAACCTTTTCAACATTTCTCTTATATATTTCTCCTGAGAAAGAAATAATCCTACAGACCTCTGAGTAATTTGTAGACCAAGGAAAAATGACAGTTCCCCTATCATAGACATTTCAAATTCAGACTACATGGCAGAGGCAAACCATTGTACCGATGAAGCATTATTTCTTTCAAAGATGATGTCATCTACATAGACCAGCACAATGAGAAAATAATTACCCTTTGTGTTTATATATAGATTGTTGTCAATTGTTCCTCTCTTGAACCCTTTGTCTTGAAGATACTTATCTAGTCTATAATACCAGGCACAAGGAGCTTGTTTCAAACCATATAAGGCTTACTTCAACTTGCAGACAAATTCAGACTTATTTGACAGTTGGAAACCCTCTGGTTGTTCCATATAGACTTCTTCTTTTAGATCTCCATTTAGAAAATCTGACTTGACATCCATTTGATATACTTTAAATTTTTTATGATAAGCATATGCAAAAAACATTCTAATAGCTTCTAATCTTGCTACGACCACAAATGTTTCATCAAAGTCCAGCCCTTCTATTTGAGCATATCCTTTGCAGAATAATCTAGCCTTATTTCTTACAATATTTTCTTGCGCATTTATCTTATTTTTGTAGACCCATTTGGATCCTATTACATTTTTATTTGTTGGCCTAGGAACGAGTTCCTAAGTGTCATTATTTTCAATTTGGTTAAGTTCCTCATTCATTGATTTTAACCAATTTACATCTTCACTGGCT
>ML794207.1:33644-56526 GCA_009831015.1 Picea engelmannii | reverse complement strand
ATTAATGGTTCAATTTAATTACTATATTGAACTTGGAAATTTAACATACTTCTACCACCTTTCAATTTAAGATATTATTGTTTTTTTAAGATTTTTGTTGTGTATTCAATTATATTGCATGGTGTTATGAAGGTTTGTGTACTGACAATGTCAATTCAATGTTGTAGGTTGCACAAGACTAAGTTGGATTAAGTAGTTTCTTATCAAAACAAAGTTGGGTACAAGTGAAGGACATTAATTAGTTTTGCATTTTTCTAATATTGTATTTAGAACAATTTTTTTATATTGTTTTATTATTATGTGTAGATCCGTCAATCAACAAATGAACATGAGTGTAAATGATCAATAATAAAAAGACCCAAGGGTTTACATTTCGTGGAGGCAAATTCAACCCCTACAAAAGCTTGAAGGAGGGTTAAATTGTAACCCTCCTTTGAGTTGTGTTTCTTGTGTTTGTGGTTTTGTTTCATTTTCTTCATAGTGGCCTCAACACATACATACTCAAATGTTTTTACTTTCATTTTTAACACATTCTATACATGCAATCAAAAAACGTTTATAATAAATTCATAAATATGTTTTATATCTCTTCATGACATAAATACATATGGAAAATTATACATACATAAATTTTATACATTAAAATACATTTTACACATTAAAATACATTTTACACATTTTAAATACATGAAAAATTAAATTATTTTTTATTTTTACCTAACATAAATATACATACATAAATTTTATATATCAAAATACAATTTACACATTTCAAATACACGGAAATTAAATTATTTATTATTTTTACCTTACATATATAAATTAAATCATAAATTCTACATATATAAATTGTATACATTAGAATACATTTTTTTTTTTTTGTAAATAAGAAGTATATATATTAGGATCCTTCCAAGACTGAAGTTAAGTATAAAAATACAAAGATAACCATGCTGAGGTAGTTGGACTGCCCCAACAAAGGGGAAACCAGTCCATATAGCCTATGAGTCACCATAAGTAGTATAATAGGCTAAGAAAA
The DNA here is from genome assembly GCA_009831015.1 of Picea engelmannii. NCBI lineage: Eukaryota > Viridiplantae > Streptophyta > Pinopsida > Pinales > Pinaceae > Picea > Picea engelmannii. The sequence continues at coordinate 55,487 of ML794207.1, read as the reverse complement.
AGGTAATAGACAAACTGTTTATCATCTAAGACTTGAGGACTAACAAAAATTGAAAGCATTGTAGATCTAGACACCTGGTGGATATTTTGGCCACATGGCGTGGAGGTCCACTGTCCAAGGCTCCTCCTCAACATATGTCAGCTGGTCTACCCATAGCTTTCCAGCTTGCACATTGCCCGTAGTTTCCTCAGCTTTGTCCTTTCGCTCAAACTTCTCCCGTTCCCTTCCTGTTGAGCACTGCGCCTCGTCCTGAATTTCACCTGTAGCTGCACCAGGCTCCTCCATCGGAGTAGTTTCGGCTGGGCCTGAGGAGACAACTTCATGCATGGAGGAGAGAGTTTGAAGGAAGAGATCCACCTTGGCATCCGTATCTTGTAGGCGGTAATGGAGGTCCTCCACCCCCTGGCGGATTCCAAAGACAAGATCGTGAAGGATAGCCAGGCTATCTCTAAACTACATAGTATTGAAGGAGCCAGTGAATTGTTATGTGGCCTCCTTAGGCTCACGGTGAGGAGAAGGGTCGCAGCCCAAGTTGCCCAGAGGTTCAAGGATAGGCGTGGGGGTAGTGGGATTCACCGGAGGGTTGAGAAAGTGTCGTAAGAGCGAGCTTGGTGACCTGGGGACCATTGCCAAGAAATTGGGTTGCGAGTTCAAAGGAATGTGAGAGGACACCGAGAAGAGCTCAGACTGAAGGTAGGGGGAGGAGCAAAAGGAGGGAAAGTTGGGGGGGATACTGAGGGCCGACGAGGCTTCCAAGGAGAGCCTCTCCTCGGTCTTCCCCTTGGATGCATCATAAGGTTCCCAATGCGACTAGCTGAGGAGGTTAAGAGCACCCGATGATGGCATATGGACAGGGAACGAGCAGGGCCGACGTCGAACCAGAGAATTCGAGCAGGGTAAGTCCATTGCTGCGAATGAAAGATCCCTGTGAGAAGTGAGCAGAGGCGAATGAACAACATTGTGGACCAAACCATACAAAAGTTCCAGAAAGGAGAGAGGGCTACGTAAATGCGCCTTTGCATCAGAGTAATGACCATTTAATCGTCGAGGAGGGTGGCGGACTGTGGCACGAGCCCATCACATGCCTCCGTGCCTCGATGGCTGCTGCCTGCTCCCATCATCTGCTGCCTGCTGCCTGCTGCCTGCCTCGATGGCTACTCGCGCTAGCACCCCATCCGAGGGAACATCCACCATTCCGGCTTTGCGAATACACTGCTGGAGGATAGGGTGATCCTGATCCTAGGGTGAATTACACTGGAGTTCTGGTCCTCTCCAGTTGGTACCCAGATTGGCCAATTCGTCCGCAACCTGATTCGCCTTCCTCCTAATGTGCGCGAGAATGATGACCTGATTTGGATGCATTAAAATGGTGATGATATGTAGGCCATGGGATAGTATCCAGCTGGGCGAAATGTTGTCTGGATTTGCCAAATTTAAGATTATACACAACAAGATGGTGATGACTTGAGAGTCCCCCTCGACGAGTATCTTGGTGAAATAATTTTTGATGGCCAATTGCAGTCCTTTTATAAGACCCCAGAGTTCTGCTGCATTATTCGTAGAATTCCTAAGGGGGCTTGCTCCTATGGCTAGGATGTGCCCAAGATGGTTTCGGAAGACCACTCCATATCCTACAGCTCTGAAATTTTCCTTAGAGGCTCCATCAAAATTGAGCTTGATGAAATCTTCTGGGGGAGGAGACCAAAAGGAGGGGTTGCTCGGAGGGGTGGTGGGAGAGGGGGAGGGGAGAGTCTAAAGAGAGGGGAGAGGTGTCTAGTGTCAAAGGATGGGGAGCTCAGAGGGGGGGCAAGTTAAATCTACGATGGACCAATTCTGTAGGTGGAGGGTTTCCAATATGTTGCGTTGGCACTAACGCCAACATTGTTTCCATGGGAGAGAGATGTTTCTGAAAAAGTCTTTTGTTCCTTTATTTCCAGGTTTGCCAAAGGATAAAACCTGGTAGAAGTTCCTAGATATGATTGAGGAGGGGAGAGTGGAAAGCCAGATCCCTCTAGTTCGTAATGGTTTCGAGGACGCTATCTATGAGGCAGTCCGAGGTTCGCATGATGAGCGCTACTTGATCCCAGATTTGAGCTGTGTAGGGGCAAGTGTTGAAGAGATGGTTCATGGTTTCTTTTGCCTCTTCGCAAAGTACACATAAGTAGGGTCCTACGAAGCCTCTTTTCAAGAGGTTGTCCCATGTCAGAATGCTAGAATGGGAGACTAGCCATAGGAAAAGAGTGATTTTCGGCCAATGCTTGAGATTCCAAATTTTTTGCCAAACCTTCGAAGTTGGGAGGGGGTTTGATTGAGTTTTAATTTGGTAGGCTTCCTGCGTACTGAAGGAGCCCTGTGTCTTGTATCCCCATCAAAGAATATCTTCTCCCCCAATTATGGGAATTTTCCGTTTATCCAACTCTTCTTGCAAAGGTGCCAGATTGACATGCAGCTCCAGGTCCATGCGTTCCCTCTCCAGATGCCAGCAGCGCCAGGTGTCCTTCGTGGGATTGTTTTGCCAGTAGTCCGCTACCTTTGTCAAGCCTGCCCATGTAGCTTGGGCACAGATGTCGCGAGCCTAGTCCTCAATGCTTAGAGATGGCCATTGTTGCCAGGAATCCTGCCAGAATAGAGTCGTTTTCCCATTACCTATTTCCCAGAAAGCATGCTGAGTAATCATCTGTCTATTCTGCTTGTCGTTTTCCAAATCAAAGAGCCCGAGTTATCCCCATCCCATCGGATTAGGTTCTTCTCTGCCATGTTTGGAGCGTATTTCCTCCTCCATAGTCTAGCCCAAAGATCTTTGGGATTTTTCAGCCAGCACCACCAAATTTTGGCACTAAGAACCTTGTTCATTATAAATGGATCTCATAGTCCCAGTCCTCCTTGTTCTTTGGGCCGATAGAGTTTGTCCTAGCTAACTAGTGCTATCTTCTTCTCTTTGTTAAGGCCTTGCCAAATGAAGTTCCGTTGTAGGATTTTAATGGTTGTGAGGATGAACTTTGGGGTTGCGAGCGTGGAAAAAGTATAGATCAGAAGGGCTTGAAGAATGGATTTGAGCAGAATGAGATGACTAGGGAGATTTAAGGCTCTGAAGGTCTAGGAGGAGAGCCTTTTGGAGAAGGAAGACAAAAGGTGTTCCCAGGAGGAATTCCGAAGAGCTTTTTCAATCAAGGGAATACCAAGGTATTTGGACGGAAGGGAGCTTCTGTTGAAACCAAGGATATCCGAGATGTGGCGCTGGATTTGAGGGGGCGTATTGAAAAAGAAGATTTGGGATTTATCCTTGTTGCAGTCCAGTCCTAAGGCATCTGAGAAGGTTTGGAGAATCACCTGGAGAGAGTTGGCTTCTCGGACAGTGGGGCTGCCCATTAAGAGAGTGTCGTCCACAAATTGGCTATGCGAGATAGGGGGTGAAATGTCGTGTAGGGGTAAACCCGTCAGAAGGTTGTTTTCCAGAGCTGCATGAATGGAGCGACTGAGTCCTTCAGCCATGATTATGAAGAGGAAAGGGGACAGGGGGTCGCCCTGTCTAATCCCTCTTGAAGGGGAGAAGGGTTTCGAGGGGACACCATTGATGAGAAGAGAGAAGAAAGCCGAGGAGGTTAAATTTAAAATCCAAGCTACCTAGTTTTGATCAAATCCAAATGCTAGAAGCATGGATCGCATATATTCCCAGCTTATCTTATCAAAATCTTTAGAGAGATCTAATTTGAGAAGCATACCTGGGGTTTTGGTACTCTGCAGGGAGTGAATTACTTCATGAGCTAAGATGACGCTATCCAGGATTTGTCTTCCTTCGACATAGCCAGATTGCTCTGGGGATATGATTTCTGGTAAGATCGGCTTGAGTCTCTGGGCTATTACCTTTGTAAGGAGTTTATAGATGACATTACAGAGGGCTATAGGCCTATACTTCTTGGGCCGATGTGCTTCCCCGTCTTTGGGTACTAAGGCGAGAAAAGTGGCATTGAGAGCCTGGAGGACCTTTCCAGTGGCTCTAGAGTCTTCCAAGATTTCCAAAACCTCTGTCCTTATCATCGGCCAACAATAGTGAAAAAAGTCACTGGTGAAGCCGTCAGGTCGAGGAACCTTGCACTTAGGGGTGTTCTGAAGCGCCTGATCTACTTCCTCGATTGTGAAGGGTCGGAGAAGGGCTATGTTTTTCTCCTGGGTAACGAGGGAGGGCACATGCCTCATGATTTTATTGATTGCCTCATGTCTATCCAAGATGGGCTATGTAAGGAGGTCTTGAAAGTACTCGATTAAGGTATTTTCCATGTCAGCATGGGAGTGAATGGTTTCCCCTTCATCCGAGATGAGATGCGTGATCTTATTGGAGTGCCTTCTTTGGATAGCAGTTCAATGAAAGAATTTGGTGTTGCGTTCCCCTTCCTTGAGCCAAAGGATGTGCGACTTCTGTTTCCATAGGATCTCTTCCTGTTTCTTCCTATCTTCCAGCTGTTGATTCACTCGTATTTCCTGGGCTTTTAGCTCATTTGTTAGCCCTTGCTCTCTGATCTGATGTTGAATCTTAGCCATTTGTGCTGACAACTATTTTTGGGAGTCAAAGATGCTTCCAAAGGTATGCTTGTTCCAGAGTTTAAGCATTTGCTTCAAATTCTTTAGCTTTTGCTGGAATCTATACATTTTGGATCCGTGAGGGATCTCTGCCTGCCTCCACCAATCTTGAATATTTGTCCAGAAATTAGGGTGATCTAGACAGAACTATTCAAACTGAAAGGTTTTTTTTCCAGGTGTGACTGGGACATCTACCCAAAGTTGAATGGGCCAGTGATTGGAACCAGAGAGGTTCAGGATAGTGGATTCCATTGCCACGCCGTCCAGCATGAGTGATTCCGAAATGAGGAAATGGTCCAATTTGCAGGCAATTTGATGTGTTCCTGTTCTTCTGTTTGTCCAGGTGTGAATTCCATTGTTGGTCTCCAGATCGATGAGATGAAGATCATCTATTAGACTATTGAAATCGTAGGAGTCTCGATCCAGTCGTATTGATCCTCCTTTTTTTTCCTTTAGGCTACAGATGATATTAAAATCCCCACCAATAATCCATCTATTATACTGGGTAAGGCTGGATATGTAACTTAGGTTGTTGAGGAAAGCCTGCTTATCCCTTGGATTGGCCGGGCCGTAGACACTGGTCATATGTCCAAGCTTGTTTGAGCCAATGAGCCTATAATCGGCTGTGATGGACCATTTGGTTGTGCAGAAGTTCTCCATCAGCACAGCGTTGGTGTTCCATAGGATAGCCAGTCCTCCAACCATTCCTGTAGCATCAATTGAGGCCACTCCCCCTTTCTTCCAGCAGTAGGTTAATATTCTGTTCATATTTTTTGAGGTACATTTTGTTTCTTGTAACAATACAACGTCTGGTGTTTCTGCTAAGATCAGTTCCCGTATCATTTTTTGCTTGCTACATCTATTGAGGCCTATGATATTCCAAGATATGATCTTCATGATGATGGGGGGGTAGGGAGAGGAGGGAAGCTATCCGAGATCAGGTGGATCTACCCCGAGTTTACCATGAAGTTTCCTATTTCTTGTATGAGCTTGTTTGTTGATTTCCTTCCTCTTTTCTTTTCGTCTTTCTGGGCTTTATTCAAGTTTTTTGATTGACTGCCCTAGATTCCCAGGGCCTTGCTAGCTCGGGCTGAAGACCCTGCGGAAGAGTTGAGAAATACTTTGTGCACCTTCCTCAGTTGATCCCGGGGTATGGTATAGAGCTTTTAATGCCAATAGGTGTGCTCAAGGTGGTCCAGATCCACCCCGGCTAGATCCTTCTCCTCTAGCTCCATTTCCTCATCCCCATCTTCTATCTCCTACAAGTCTGGTGGATCTCAAGCCAAGATCAGAGGAGGGTGATCTGATTCCTTACTTTGTGGGGGTCGTTCAATACGTTGTCCCCTGGTCTGGGGTTCATTGTGTCGGGATGGTACAGTCGGGTTTGCAGGGGTTATAGGGTTTTCTGGTTGATCTTGTAAAATAGAAAACTGATTGCTGGTAGAGAGATCTTTACTTACCTGAGATGGTTGTTTTCTTCCTCCCTGGTGCCTTCTTCCTACTGGTTGTACAAAGCCTTCCTTGTCTTTGCCATTCTCTGAGTTCCCTTCCTTGTGAGCTGTATTGAGAGGGCATTCTCTGAAGAGATGGCCATGTTCGTGGCATTTTCTGCATCGGAAAGGAATGTGTTCATAGTCAATGGTTTGGGACCAATCCTCATCATGATACTCCAACGTGATGGATCCTGGGAGCGGCTTAGCTATGTTCAGATAAACACAGATTTGTGTGTATGATGTGTAGCGCCGCTGCTTGGTGGCTTCAGAGGACTTAACGTAGATGCCAATGGTATTGCCAATGCCTGCTAGAACCTCCTCCAGCCAGAATTGTTGTGGGAGAGAGTACAGTCTAATCCATACTGGTGCATGGGAAAATTCCTCCTTTTCGAGGCTGAACTTTTCTATCCAGAATCTCAAGAAGAGTCCAACCGAGTTGTAGAAATATGGCCCTCCATCAAAGATGCGATTTCGATCTTCTAGGTTGTGGAGGATGATTGTGAAGAATCCCTTGGAACCCAATTGCAGGTCATAGTGACCTTTTGGTTTCCACCAGTACTGTATCCATTTGACCAAGTCACGCTCAGAGGGCCAAAGCCCTAAAAAACTTCCTACCAAGGCATTGTCTCGCATGTATTGTTTTTGCTCTTCTATGCGCGGTGAATTTACTACATATTTTGGGGCCTGTGGTGCCTATGGAATGAATTTACCCAGCGTCCAAGGGGCTAAGGCTTTTGCAGGGACTGTCTCCTTGGCTGGATCAATATCCATTTCCCGATCCTTGAAGGTCCCCTCTGCTAGGAGCATCGTGCACATGTCTTGAGGCGTCTCAAAGGTCGGCCTTTTTGTTCCTACTGCAACACTTTCGTTGGCTGCGATCTGACTGTAGGAGACGCCTGTCAGTGCCCCCTCCCTGTGATTCATGGGCCCTTGTGGGGCAGCCATCGAGTGGGCACAAATCGTGGCGGCTAAGAGTCCCTAAACCCTAGTTGCAGAGAAGATGAGTTCACTAGATTTTTACCAAATTCCCATTAGAATACATTTTAAATACATAAAAATTAAATCATTTTTTATTTTTATTTTCATCTTTATATTTATTTATGTTTATTTTTTTTTACCTTAATTGATTATCATTATTATTTTGATTTTTATTATTATTAATTTTATATTATTTTTTACTTATTATTATAAATATCTATATTTTCATATATATATATATATATATTCAACTATATTTTATTAAAATATCTAATTATATATATTTGAATTGTCATTCAGGATGTGAAAATGATGTTTTCCTAGTTTTTATATATGTATTTTTTATAACTTACTTGTATAGTATGAATATATTATTTAGTATTCAGTGTTATATGTATTAATGTATGGTTTTGATTGTTTGGAGTGTTGCTTCCATTGTTTATGAATATATGAATGTATTTTTAATTAAATTTGTATGTGTATGAAAACAACATTGATTTTGATTGTTTCATTTGTGGATATGAAAATGGTGTTTTCCTTGCTTTTATTTATGTATTCTTTATGACTTACTTGTATAGTATGAATATATTATTTAGTATTTAGTGGTATATGTATGAATGTATGGTTTTGATTGTTTGGAGTGTTGTTTCCATTGTTTGTGAATATATGATTGTAATTTTAATTAAATATGTATGTGTAAGAAAACAACATTGATTTTGATTGTTTCTGAGTGTTATTTTCATTTGTATGTGTATGAACATATTAGTTCTTTGAAATGTTTGTTTGGATGTTTTTAAATGTATTGTTTGGAGTGCTCACTTGTATTTGTATGAATTTATCATTTCAAGTGTTTGTGAGTGTTATTGTTTTATTTTTTTTGTATATGTGAATGTACTTTTGATTGTATTTATATGTATTGTTTGTGAATATATGAATATGCTTTTGATTGTATTTGAACTCGTATGTCTATGAATATAATATTTTGAGTGTTGTATTTGTATACATTGTTTGTGTGTTGTTTTCATTGTTTGTGAATATATCAATATGCTCTTGATTGTATTTGTGTGTGAATATATGRATATGCTTTTATTGKTTATAYATGTATAGTKTTYGKGAAAATATGCATATGGTTTAATTGTATATATAGGTATAGTGTTTATGAATACATGAATATGTTTTTTATTSTATTTGTACTTGTATGTTTATGAAATGTATTGTTTGTGTCATTTTCTTTGTTTATGAAAATATAAATATGCTATAGATTGTAATTGTATGTATTGTTTTCATTATTTGTGAATATATGAATATGTTCTTGTTTGTATTTGTGTGTATTGTTGGAAGATTGGTTGTTGTCATTGATGTCAACCCTAGTCATGGGTTTTGGACCGCAAGATTGATAAAGGTATTTGGACATGAAGGACAATGGGCATGCATATACAACACCCATGAATGGATAGTATACATCATGTTGTTTCCGGTGGAATGTGGCACGTCACGTGCATCCTCATGGTTGAGGAAAAATTAATTTTTGAAGATGACAAAGTGAATTGAAGAAGGAAGTACATGTAGGCCCTGAAAATAATTAAAAAAAAAAATTACAAAATAAGAAAGTGTCAGGTCAGCCCTAAGGTTAAAAGGAAGTAACATAAATGGTATAAATAAACATCATTATACATTCATTTGATACAAGTCGAATTTTAGAGGTAATAAGAAGATAATAAGGCCGGATTTAAAGGGAGGATGAAGTCTTTTGGTGATGTGTTCTAAGGTATGTTATTTTCAGGTCATCTTACCATTTTTTCTATAAGTTTTTTTCTAGAATGATTCAGATGGTGCAATCACTATGGTATTGAGAAGACATATCAAGGTACCATTGGTAAAAATTTCAGCTCTTGATTCACAATAATTATGGAGATACACTCTATGGAAGATAGGGTTTGTGACCAGTCCTGAAGCTAGTCAATAAACAGGTGTTCCGGGTAAAATAGTCATAACTTTTTCATACAGAATCCAAATGAAGTGGGACTATTTCCATTGGAAATAGTACGGACTTTAGTTTCTTGTGTGAGAGTTTCAGAATCAGATGTTAAATATTCAACACAGGGCATGTTTTACAATTTGGGTCTTCTGAACAGAACATAACTGAATAAAGTCTACCATTCTTTCTATAACCTCTTTTTGGGGAGTATTCAAGGAGTGAAAATTGGAGGAGTTTCAGAGAATACATTGAGTAATATTATCTATAGGATCATATTACTCCAAGAATTGAAGAATTGCAGAAACTGAAGAAGTCTCAAGAAGCATTATCAGGTTCTATGTGATGATTGGTTGATGGTTTTATTATCTCTCATATATTCTTGGGTGGAAGGAAGGGGCAAGGATGGAGAGTTAAAATCTCTCTTGATATTGGAGGATTGTATCTTCCTCTTGGAGGTTTATCCCTCCCTCTACATTTGGAAGTTGTAGCTACCTTTCGAAGTCATTACTTCCCCTGAAAAAATAAACTATTGATTATTTCTCATATATTGTGCATGGTGTATTATGGTGTATTGGTGTAGCTCTTATACTATTGTTCATTTTTAATTGGATATAGTTGAATGGTTTAAGTATAAGTTGAAAAAGGTTTTAAATTGTACATGATGCTAATTCACCCCCCTCTCAGTATCAAAAATTGGTATCAGAGAGGGTTACCTTCAGTACAGTTTAACTACCGGAAGGAATATCCTATGCAAAAATGGAAGACAACATTCCAAATGGGATTCCACCATTTGATGGAAGCAATTTTGAATACTGAAAAAATAGAATGGAAACTTACTTGAAGACAGTTGTAATCTTGAAGAAACAATTAGAAGACTTTGAGGAACTAAGAGAAGAAACCATTTCCTTGAAAACTCTACTCGAAGAAGAAAGAAGAATAGGAGAAGTAAGGAATGTCCAAATGAAGAAGAAAGAAGAAGATTGTGAGAAACTTGAACAAGAAGTTGTCTCATTGAGGAAGAGCTTAAGAAACTCTCAAGTGCCAAAAGAATTAATACATCTTGGATGAATGGGTGAAACTTCATACAAAGAAGATGAAAATACCAACAAGAAGGTTGAAACCATTGAATTCAGCACAAGAAATGGATGCATTTGAGTGATTAGAAGATATCTAGAGTTCGTGGCATAAGTGGATAAATCCGAGGAAGAGTCCTTGGTTCACTTCGTAGAAATCAGCAAGGAGGGAGAACAGACAGTCGGAATCTTGTGTAGAGGATTAGTGAAATCCCATCAGCCATCTGATTTGACAAATAAGCGAGGAGGTTACGGTCGTGTCCGAAGTTCAAGATCAAGAGATCATGAGCTGTTGGATCCTCACCCAAATTACCCGTCAGCCGCCTGATCTGACAGGAGTTGCACAGGGCTTAAACCCTCTCAAGCCGAGCAAAAGTCCTGAAAGATGTCGGGATATCAAGGCATCAGAGTTTAGGAATTAGAAATACCCTGGACAAGAAATCAGGTAAATCCATAGTGAAATCCCTGATATAAATCCGAAACATCCATCGGTTGGGACACGTGGCAGGAATCACGAACCATCGGCATATCGAAGATTTGGAGAGCAAGAGTCTGAGACCCTTTGAGTCATGAAACAATGAAAGGATTTCAACCATGGATCTAAGGACAGACGCGTGTCACGTGATTATCCGAACCGGGAAATCGACCATTGGGACTCACATAAGGGAGCATATTGGCTTTACATTGGGCGAAGTCCAAGGTTTAATCTGGACCGTTCATTCATCTAGGACGTGTGTCGAAAATCCGAAGAGGACGGGGTTCGACGTTTCACGGATCCTGAAGATAGGAAACACTTACATTTCAGAATTGCAAAGTCTAAAACCCCAATGAGGAGGAAAGCTCTGTTGTGGGGCCCAACTGACATCATCTCGTCATAACGAGAGATCGGGAAATCCATAGCAGAAACCCTGATATAAATCTGAACCGTCCATCTTTGAGGACGTGTGACAATAATCTCGACTTTCGAGGAAAGTCCCGAAAGAGAAGTCATATCGGGAAATCGATATTCGAGAGATCAGGGAAATCGAAGAGAAAGGTATTTCGACATTTGAAATTGCGAAGTCCTGAGGGAGATCTGAAGTCATTGATTTAGTGAACGATCATGGCCGTTGGTTTTGTTTTACGGTGGAAGGGCTCCCTAGTGATGTCATATCGAGATTCGGAGAATCGGGGATCTGGGGAACAAGAGGTCGTATACACTTCGACATCAGAAACCCCAAAATCCTGAAAGGTGGTAGGACTGAGGTCATGTTAAAGGAGGTTGTGTGGACCACGAGGCTAGCCCAGAGGGATAACAGAAGTTAGAGCACATCAGGATATTGGATATCAGGAAATCGGGAAAGCAAAGGTTGTGACATCGGGATTTTTGAAACCCCTATTCCCGATTTTCTATTTTTCTGTCGTGAAAAGAATAGTGATCAGGCCTAGAGGCTGCAAAGAGCTGAAAAGACCTTTGGGTCATTTTTAAAAGGAGATTCCAGTGGATAATTGAAGGAGCCACTCCGTCCGAGGTTAAAATTAGAACGCTCCTTAAGACCCGGAGGTCAGCGTAGAGACCTTTGTCGAGGTAGAGGGTGCGGCTGCGTCAGGTTTGGTATTAGAGCCCATAAAGGATTCCTTGCTTTCTGTAGTAAGGAAAAGGAAATTTTTATCATTCTGCCAAGGAGAAGGGACAAGCAAACACCCGATCCACCAGAGGATAGGGAAATGCCGAGAAGAAGAGGTAGGTAGATGACTGATCCAGCCATGGAGAGAGAGACGTGTGATCTACAAGACAGACTCAAAGACATGAAGACAACCCAAAGACGCACAGTCAGTGCTGGGGATCTAAGTGATTCCGAAAGTGAAATTGAAGTTGAACATGAAGAATAAGTTGCAGCTAAAGATGCAGCAAACAAACGTTTGATCAGAGCTATTTGAAGAATGGGTGCAAGAGCGAAAATGGACATCCCAGTTTATGAAGGAAACCTAGATGTAGAGGAGCTTCTAGAATAGATTAGAGCACTGGACACGTACTTTGACTATGAAGATGTCAAGGAAGACAAGAAGGTTAAGCATGTTGTCACAATATTGAAGGGGCATGCAACATTGTGGTGGGATGAACTACAAGCTGATAGACGCTGCAGAGGCAAGCAGAAAATCAGGAGTTGGGATAGGATGATTGTGAAGATGAAGGAAAAATTCATTCCTATGATTACCATATTTCTCTATTCAGGAGAATGCAGAACCTGAGACAAAAACTGATGACAGTTAAAGAATACACTGAAGAATTCTACAGGCTAAACATCAGGGTAGGTCATCGGGAAAGAAATGATGAAAAGGTTTCCAGGTACATGAATGGCCTGAGGTATGATATTCAAGATGAGATGAGCATGGTAACCATCCGAACGGTGGAAGATGATTATCAGATGGCTCTAAAAGATGAAGAGCAGCTGAGTCGAAAATAGGGTCAAAGAGGCCAAGGAAGAAGTCAAGCCAGGGGCAAATCAATTCTCCAAGATAAAAACTAGAAGCCCAAGGAGGAATGGAAGAAACCTCAGACTCAAATTGAGAGAGGTGGAAGCTCACAGTGAGGATGATATGCTGAACACGGAGGAAAAAATACTAAGAAGACAAGAGATTATGCTGATAACAATACTTTCCCTCGTACTAGAGGAAGAGGAAGAGGTGGAGTGATAAAATGATTCACGTGTGGAAAGAATGGACACAAATCTTATGAATGTCCAGATAAAAAGAAAGAGGGCAGAGAGACTCACATCACCAAAGCACATAGGCGAGATGTTGAGGAAGAAGATTTTGAAGGTGGAAGATCACTGATGATGCAGAAGGTTCTTTTGACACCAGAGAAGGAGGTGGAGAATTCATCCCAAAGGAACAAACTTTTTCGGACTGCTTGCAAAACCAAGGACAGGGTATGCAAGGTCATTGTGGACAGTGGTAGCATAGATAATCTCATTTCGACAGAGATGGTAGAAAAGATGGAGCTGGAGACGAATGAGCATCCGAGTCCATATAGAGTTTCATGGCTACAAAAGGGACATCAGGTAAATGTCACTAAACAATGTTTAGTTGAATTTAAGATAAGAGGATATAATGATAAGATACTCTGTGATGTTATTCCTATGGATGTTTGTCATTTATTGTTGGGTAGACCATGGCAATATGACAGAAATGTGATTCACGATGGGAGGATGAACACATACACCCTAGAAAAGAATGGGAGAACTCATATGTTGCTTCCAATCAAGGATAAGGAGGTGAAACCAGAAGTAAGCAACACTGTACTTCTCATGAGTGGGAAGGAACTTCTTAAAGATGTTAAGAAGAAGGAGGATCCATAGTTCATTATGGTCAGGAAGCCAACAATTGTTTTGACCAACAAAAGGATATATGATCTACCAGAAGAGGTTCAGGAACTATTGGGAGAGTTCGTTGACATAGTAATGGATGAATTACCTCATTTGTTGCCACTGATCAGAAGTGTGAGCCACCATATTGATCTCATACTAGGAGCTAGTTTTCCAAATAAAGAAGTGTACAGATTAACACTGCAGGAGAATGAAGAGGTCAAAAGACAAGTCCAGGATTTGTTGGACAAAGGGTTGGTTAGAGAAAGCTTGAGCCCATGTGTTGTTCCGACAGTACTCAGTCTAAAGAAAGATGGAGGCTGGAGAATGTGTACTGATTCAAGAGCTATCAACAAGATAACCATCAGATACATATTTCCATTGCCCAGGATGGATGATCTGATGGATTGCTTGAGTGGAGAAAAGTATTTTTCAAAGATTGATTTGAAAAGTGGTTATCACCAAATCCTCATGAGAGAAGGTGATGAATGGAAAACAACCTTCAATACTAACGAAGGATTGTATGAATGGCTTGTCATGCCGTTTGGCTTAAAAAATGCACCAAGTACCTTTATGAGGTTGATGAATGAAGTCCTTAAAGAATTCATCGAGAAATTTGTCATTGTGTATCTGGATGACATATTGATTTTTGGTACAGTAGTGGCAGAGCATCTGAAGCATTTGGCTATAGTGATGCAGAAATTACAGCAGGAGAAGCTATTGATAAACATGAAGAAATCCTCATTCATGAAGATAGAGCTCATTTACTTTGGATTTGTTATTTCTGTAGACATATCGAGGATGGATCCAGATAAGGTGGAAGTGATCAAGAATTGTCCATCACAGAGGAACATATTTCAAGTGAGAAGTTTTCATGGATTAGCTAGTTTCTACTGAAAGTTCATCAGGAATTTTAGTGGAATTAGTGTAGCAATGATGGATACAGTGAAGAAAAGACATAAGTCTTTCCGCTGGACAAAAGAGGCTGAGAAGAGTTTTCATCTATTGAAGAGGAAGATTACGGAACAACCAATTCTGGTGTTGCCATATTTCCAAAAGACATTTCAAGTGAAATGCGATGCAAGTGGATTTGCAATAGGGGCAGTATTAAGTCAAGAATACAGGTTGATAGCGTATTTCAAAGAGAAGATGAATGAATAAAAGGTGAAGTACTCCACATATGACAAGGAGTTCTATGTTATCATCCAGGCATTGAAGAAATGGAGGCATTACTTAATTCCCAAAGAGTTTGTCTTATACAGTGACAATCATGCACTGTAGTTTGTGACTCAACAGGAAAATTTGAATCAGAGACATGTCAAATGGATTGAATATATGCAAAATTTCACTTTTGTGATTAAACATATTTCTGGAACTGCTAACAAAGTTGTTGATGCTTTGAGCAGGAAGTGTTTTCTATTGCAGGAGTTCAAAGTCAAAATGCTAGGTTTTGATGATCTCAGGGACATGTAAAGAGATGATCCAGATTTTAAAGAAGTGTATGAAGCAGCTGAGAATCCAATTCTCAGAGATAGAAGCCAATGGGTAGAGTATATGATCTAGGAAGGATTGTTGTTTAAGGGCAATCAACTTTGTATTCCAAAATTATCTATGAGGGAGAACTTGCTAAAAGAGAAACACAATGGAGGATTGACAGGGAACTTTGGTCACGACAAGACGTTCGCAAAGTTGAATGAGTCATATTTTTGGCCGGGAATGTGAGCAGACGTCAAGAGATTCGTGGACATATGCAGGATTTTCCAGCCAAAGAGGCCATGGGATGCAATAAACATGGATTTTATATTGGGTTTTCCAAGAACACAAAGAGGTTTTGACTCAATATTTGTAGTGGTGGATAGATTTTCCAAAATGCCACACTTCATTCCATGTCAGAAAACTAGTGACCCAACTCACACTGCGAATCTGTTTTTCAAAGAAGTCATTCGACTTCACGACTTACCAAGGAGTATAGTTTCGGATCGAGACACTAAGTTCATAGGGAACTTTTGGAGGACCTTATGGAAGAAGTTGGGAACTAACTTGTCTTTTAGTTCGGCTTATCATCCTCAGATGGATGGACAGACATAAGTGGTAAACATGAGTCTGGTAGACTTGCTGAGGAGCCTGGTGAAAGAACACCATAGTCAATGGGACAACATATTACCACAGACAGAGTTTGCATATAAAAAATCAGTTAATAGAAGCACAGGGAAGAGTCCATTTCAGATTGTCTATGGTATGCAATCGAGGGGAATTTCTAAATTGAGGGATTCATAACAGAGTGCAACTAGGAGTGCTAGTGCAGAAGATTTTGCAGAGGCGATGAAGGAACTTCACAGCCAGGTGAAGGAGAGATTGCAAAATTTGAGTCAAGAATATAAGCGTAGAGAAGATCAACACAGGAGACAACTTCAGTTTGAGGTTGGTGATTTTATTCTAGCACATTTGAGAAAGGAAAGGTTCCCGAGAGGAACATATAATAAGATGAAAATGAAGAAAATTGGACCATGTAGGGTCTTGAAGAAATTTGGGGCAAATGCTTATGAGATTGAATTACCTGATGGGATCAGAATTTCTTTGATATTCAATGTTTCAGATTTGTACCCATACAAAGCTGAGGAATCAGGAAAAAATGATGAACAGTCAGAGGTTCAGTGGAAAAATAAGATGCCAGTTGCAGAAAAGCCACAGATAGAAAGCATACTAGACAAAAGAATTGGAAAAAAGACCAGAAGAAAACAATACTTTGAATACTTGGTCAAGTGGAAAGGACATCCAGATGAAGATGCCAACTGGGAGAATGAAGCCGAGATTCTGAAGCATGGACAGACCGTGCGAGAGCTCATGGACAGGAGCCCATGAAATTTTTCAAGCGAGGAAGTATGATGCAGGAGCATCGCTAATGTTAAGCGAGCATGGGGCAAGCGCAACACATTTTGAGCACATGATAAATTGTTTAAAACTTTTAAAGATTGGATGTGCCAAACTTAAATGAGATAGTTAAGGAGAGGCATACTTATATATTGTAAAGGACCTTGAGCGATCTGATCTCGTCCATAGTAGTTAGAAAGCATTTATGTTAGTTGGTAGCTTTAAATTCTCTGATTAGATAGTTTTAGGAGGGGAGGGAAAATGGATATAGACACCCTCATTGTGCATTGTAACATTAGCTTTAGCAGGAGAAGAGAGCATAGAAGAGAAGCAGAGAGGTGTGTAGTAGACTCCATGTACATAAGTTCTGAATTAATACAAAGAAGTTGTGATTCAGACTCATGGTGTTCATATCTTCTCTGTGTATGCATCTTTAAATGTTATGCTCTTAATGTTTTATTCTTTCTGTCATGCAATTACTTTTATGCTATGTATGAATGATTTATTGTTCAATGTTTGAAATCTGAGAGGAAGGGGACATGAATTGAGTTTCAATTGTTTCTCTGTCTGAGCAAGAGTTCCTGCAAGGAGTGCGTTGACAAAAGGTTCAGAGGTTCGTCTCTGAAAGCTTAGGAGATATAGCGATTGTTCTCATAATCACACAAGAGGTGTAGTTAGTCACAGAAGTCATGCAAGGTGTGCATAGACAAAAGCTTAAAATCCCAGGGTGGAACCCTGAGAAGCTATTGAGAGACCGTTGCTGCAAAGCATGTGCAAGGTCGAAGAGCACTCAACACTTCAAGTGTTTGGAGGTTTCCGCAAGGAGTGCATGCAAGGGTCTTCTTTTTAAGACTCAAAGTTGTGAGAGAGCTCAGGAGGGATAAAGCCTTTGAAACCATTGAAGGCAGCACAAGAAATGGATGCATTTGAGTGATTAGAAGATATCTGGAGTTTGTGGCGTAAGTGGATAAATCCGAGGAAGATTCCTTGGTTCACTTAGTAGAAATCAGCAAGGAGGGAGAACAGATAGTCATAATCTTGTGTAGAGGATTAGCGAAATCCCATCAGCCATCCGATCTGATAAAGAAGTGAGGAGGTTACGGTCGCGTCTGGAGTTCAATCTCAAGAGATCGTGAGTTGTTGGATCCTCACCCAAATTACCCATCAGCCTCCCAATCTGAAAGGAGTTGCACAGGTCTTAAACCCTCTCAAGCCGAGCGAAAGTCCCGAAAGGTGTTGGGATATCGAGGCATTGGAGTTTGGGAAATAAAAAATCCCGTGGACAAGAAATTGGGTAAATCCATAGTGAAATCCTCGATATAAATCCAAACCATCCATCGATTGGGACACGTGGTAGAAATCGTGAACCATCGGCATATCAGAGATTTGGAGAGAAAGAGTCCGAGACCCTTTGAGTCATGAAACAACAAAATGATTTCAACCATGGATCTAAGGATGGACGCGTGTCGCGTGATTATCCAAACCGGGAAATCGGCTATCGGGACTCATATAAGGGAGAAAATTGACTTTACATTGGGCGAAGTTCGAGGTTTAATCTGGACCGTTCATTCATCTAGGACGCATGTTGAAAATCCAAAGACGATGGGGTTCGGTGTTTTGCAAATCCTGAAGACATGAAACACTTACATTTCGAAATTGCGAAGTCTGAAATCCTAATGAGGAGGAAAGATCCGTTGTGGGGCCCAGCTGAAGTCATCTCATCATAATGAGAGATAGATAAATCCATAGTGGAAACCCTGATACAAATCCAAACCGTACATCTTTGAGGATGCATGGAAACAATCTCGACTTTCGATGAAAGTTCCGAAAGAGAAGTCATATCGGGAAATCGGTATTCGAGAGATCGGGGAAATCGAAGACAAAGGTATTTCGGCATTTGAAATCGTGAAGTCTCGAGGGAGATATGGAGCCATTTATTTAGTGAACGATCACGGTCGTTGTTTTTGTTTTACGGTGGAAAGGCTCCCTAGTGACGTCATATTGGGATTCGGAGAATCGGGGATCCGGGGAACAAGAGGTCGTATAAACTTCGACATCAAAAACCCTGAAATCCCAAAAGGTGGTAGGATTGAGGTCATATGAAAGGAGGTCGTGTCAACCAAGAGCCTAGCCGAGAGGGATAACATAAGTTAGAGCACATCAAGATATTGGAGATCTGGAAATCGAGAAAGAAAAGGTTGTGACATCGGGATTTTTGAAACCCCGATTCTAGATTTTCTATTTTTCTGTCGTGAAAAGAATAGTGATCGGGCCTAGAGGCTGCGAAGAGCTGAAAAGACTTGTGGGTCATTTTTAAAAGGAGATTCCAGTGGAGAATCAAAGGAGCCACTTCGGCCAAGGTTAAAATTAGAACAATACTTAAGACTGGGAGGTCAGTGCAGGGACCTTTGCTGAGGCAGAGGGTGCGACTGCGTCATAATTCATTTTACCCGTTGATGGAAAAAAATATCGTATGCTACAAATGCAATTATCTTAGCCACAAAGCATGACATTGCAGATATATGAATGAAGATGTTCCTATGCCAACCACAGTATGGAGAAGGAAAGAGATTCCAAACAATGAATATTGTCGAATAGCATTGACCGCTGAAGAATGTAAAGAAGAAGATGAATGGTACATAGACAGTATATGTTCTTCACACATGACCGGGGATCAAGACAAATTCATCAACTTGAAGAGAAAGGGTGGAAATGTTGCATTTGGAGATGACTCATCTGCCAAAATACTTGGAGAAGGTGTAGTAGAGCTTGGAAGAAAAAAGGTAAAAGAAAAGAATGTTCTATTGGTTGAAGACTTGAATCATAATCTACTCAGTGTTAGTAAAATGTGTGATCAAGGATACACTCTTACATTTGATTCCCAAAAATGTAAAATCAGAGAAAATAACTCAGGAAGATTGGTTGCAACTGCAACAAGAAGACCGAACAACATATACATCCTAGACATGAAGAAGAGAGAGAAGACAAAAGCCACACAAAAGGATTCTAAGGAAGAAAATTTCCCAAAGACCAAAAATAAGAATGAAGTACTATTGAGTGCCACATGTTCAGGGGGAGAAACCCCAAAGAAGAGAGTTACATTTTTCCATTAAACTCAGGGGGAGAAGCCCTAACCTTTTCCATTGATGTCAAAGGGGGAGAGAAATTGGGATCATGATGATAGGGGGAGCATGAGTGTTTCCATCAATGACAAAGGGGGAGATTGTTGGAATATTTGTTGTTGTCATTGATGTCAACCCTAGTCATGGGTTTTGGACCACAAGATTGATAAAGGTATTTGGACATGAAGGAAAATACGCATGAATATACAAAACCCATGAATGGATAGTATACATCATTTTGTTTCCGGTTGTATGTGGCACGTCACGTGGATCCTCATGGTTGAGGAGAAAATAATTTTTGAAGATGACAAAGTGAATTGAAGAAGGAAGTACATGTAGGCCCTGAAAATAATTAAAGAAAAGAATTACAAATCAGGTCGACCCTAATGTTAAAAGGAAGTGAAATAAATGGTATAAATAAACACCATTATACATTCATTTGATACAAGTCAAATTTTAGAGGTAATAAGAAGATAAGAAGGCTGGATTTCAAGAGAGGATGAAGTCTTTTGGTGATGTGTTCTAAGCTATGTTATTTTCAGGTCATCTTACCATTTTTTCTATAACTTTTTTTCTAGAATGATTCAGATGGTGAAATTGATATGGTATTGAGAAGACATAACAAGGTACCCCTGGTAAAAATTTTAGCTCTTGATTTTCTATAATTATGGAGATACACTCTATGGAAGATAGGGTTTGTGACCAGTCCTGAAGCTAGTCAATAAACAGGTGTTCCGGGTAAAACAGTCATAACTATTTCATACAGAATCCAAATGAAGTGGGACCACTTCCATTGGAAATAGTAGAGACTTTATTTTCTTTTGTGAGATTTTTAGAATTGGATGTTAAATATTTAGCACAGGTCATGTTGTACAAGTTAGGTCTTCTGAACATACCAGAATTGAATAAAGTCTACCATTCTTTCTATAACCTATTTTTGTGGAGGATTCAAGGAGTGAAAATTGGAGGAGTTTTAGAGAATAAATTGAGTAATATTATCTATAGGATCATAGTACTCCAAGAATTGAAGAATTGCATAAATTGAAGAAGTCGCGGGAAGCATTATCAGGTTCTATGTGTTGATTGGATGATGGTGATGATTTCATGTAAAGTTTTATTATATCTCATATATTATTGGGTGGAAGGAAGGGTCAAGGATGGATAGTTCAAATATCTCTTGATATTGAATATTGTATCTTCCTCTTGGAGGTTTATCTCTCCCTCTACACTTGGAAGCTGCAGCTACCTTTGGAAGTCATTACTTCCCCTGAAAAATAAACCACTAATTATTTCTCATATATTGTGCATGGTGTATTATGGTGTATTGGTGTAACTCTTATACTATTGTTCATTACTCATTGGATATAGTTTAATGGTTTAAGTATAAGTTGAAAAATGTTTTAAATTGTACTTGATACTGATTCACCCCCCTTTCAGTATCAACAATTGGTATCAAAGTGGGTTACCTTCAGTACAATTTAACCACTAGAAGGAATATCCTATGCAGAAATGGAAGACAACATTCCAAATGGGATTCCACCATTTCAATTTTGAATACTAGAAAAATAGAATGAAAACTTACTTGAAATATCTTGGGGCAGATGTTTGGTTCTCTGTTGCTTCAGGATATAATGCTTTGAAGAAGCCAAAGACTGCAACTTAGAAGGAAGCAAAAAGGAACAACAAACTGACAATAGATACCATCCTGGATGGATTGACAGATTCAGTGAAATCCAAGGTGGGATCATGTGCATCAGCAAAAGATCTTTGGGACAAGCTAGAATACCTTTATGCAAGGGAAGAAGTAGAAGAAGAAGAAGAAGTTGAAGAAGATTACAACATTTTAGATTTCAAAGAAGAAAATAGAGGTCAGTTCTTTTGCTTTAATTGTGAAGGAGTAGGACATGTTGAATTTGAATGTATTCATCCAAGGATTGAAAGAGATGACAATGAAAAAGAAGAAAATCATAAAGTAGAAATGATTCAACAAGAAGATGAGAATCTTAAAAAATTGAAGCATGTTGAGATTGAAAATAGAAAGCTCAAAGACACACGTAGAAAACTAAGAAGTGAATTGGTTAGTTGTGAAAAGACGGTTGTAATCTTGAAGAAACAATTATAAGACTTTGAAAAACTAAGAGAAGAAACCATTTCCTTGAAAACTCTACTCGAAGAAGAAAGAAGAATAGGAGAAGTAAGGAATGTCCAAATGAAGAAGAAAGAACAAGATTGTGAGAAACTTGAACAAGAAGTTGTCTCATTGAGGAAGAGCTTAAGAAACTCTCAAGTGCCAAAAGACTTAACACATCTTGGATGAATGGGTGAAACTTCATACAAAGAAGATGAAAATACCAACAAGAAGGTTGAAGAAAGAGATACACAGACAGTTGATGAGAAGTGGAC
>ML794207.1:22481-33545 GCA_009831015.1 Picea engelmannii | reverse complement strand
AAGTTATAATTCATTTTACGTGTTGATGGAAAAAAATATTGTATGCTACAAATGCAATTATCTTGGTCACAAAGCATGATATTTTATATATATGAATGAAGATGTCCCTATGCCAACCACAATATGGAGAAGAAAAGAGATTCCAAAAAATGAAGATTGTCGAATAGCATTGACCGCTGAAGAATGTAAAGAAGAAGATGAATGGTACATAGACTGTGGATGTTCTTCACACATGACCAGGAATCACGAAAAATTCATCAACTTGAAGAGAAAGGTTGGCAATGTTTCATTTGGAGATGACTCATCTACCAAAATACTTGGAGAATGTGTAGTAGAGATTGGAAGAAAAAATGTAAAAACAGAGAATGTTCTATTGGTTGAAGACTTGAATCATAATCTACTCAGTGTTAGTAAAATTTGTGATCAAGGATACACTCTTACATTTGATTCTCGAAAATGTAAAATCAGAGAAAATAACTAAGGAATATTGGTTGCAACTGCAACAAGAAGACTGAACAACATATACATCCTAGACATGAAGAAGAGAGAGAAGACAAAAGCCACACAAAGGGATTCTAAGGAAGAAAATGTCCCAAAGACCAAAAATAAGGATGAAGTATTATTGAGTGCTACATGTTCAGGGGGAGCAACCCCAAAGAAGAGAGTTACATTTTTCCATTAAACTCAGGGGGAGCAACCCTAACCTTTTCCATTGATGTCAAAGGGGGAGAGAAATTGGGATCATGATGATAGAGGGAGCATAAGTTTTGCCATCAATGACAAGGGGGGAGATTGTTGGAAGATTGGTTGTTTCCATTGATGTCAACCCTAGTCATGGGTTTTCGACCGCAAGATTGATAAAGGTATTTGGACATGAAGGAAAATGCACATGCATATACAACACCCATGAATGGATAATATACATCATGTTATTTTCGGTGGTATGTGGGATGTCATGTGGATCCTCATGGTTGAGGAGAAATGAATTTTTTAAGATGACAAAGTGAATAGAAGAAGGAAGTACATGTAGGCCCTGGAAATAATTAAAGAAAATAATTACAAATTAGGTCAGCCCTAATGTTAAAAGGAAGTGACATAAATGGTATAAATAAACATCATTATACATGCATTTGATACAAGTCAAATTTCAGAGGTAATAAGAAGATAAGAAGGTCGTATTTCAAGGGAGGATGAAGTCTTTTGGTGATGTGTTCTAAGGTATGTTATTTTCAGGTCATCTTACCATTTTTGCTATAACATTTTTTATAAAAAACTTCAGATGGTGCAATCTCTATGGTATTGAGAAGACATATCAAGGTACCTTTGGTAAAAATTTCATCTCTTGATTCACAATAATTATGGAGATACACTCTATGGAAGATAGGGTTTGTGACCAGTCCTGAAGCTAGTCAATAAACAAGTGTTCTGGGTAAAATAGTCATAACGTTTTCATACAGAATCCAAATGAAGTGGGACCACTTCCATTAGAAAGAGTACGGACATTAGTTTCTTGTGTGAGAGTTTCAGAATCGAATGTTAAATATTGAGAGCGAGGCATGCTGTACAAGTTGAGTCTTCTAAACAGACCAGAATTGAATAAAGTCTACCATTCTTTCTATAACCTCTTTTTGGGGAGGATTCAAGGAGTGAAAATTGGAGGAGTTTCATAGAATAAATTGAGTAATATTATCTATAGGATCAAGGTACTCCAAGAATTGAAGAATTGTAGAAACTGAAGAAGTCTCAGGAAGCATTATCAGGTTCTATGTGATGATTCATGTAAAGTTTTATTATCTCTCATATATTCTTGGGTGGAAGGAAGGGGCAAGGATGGAGAGTTCAAATATCTCTTGATATTGGAGGATTGTATCTTCCTCTTGGAGTTTTATCCCTCCCTCTACATTTGGAAGCTGTAGCTACCTTTGGAAGTCATTACTTCCCCTAAAAAATAAACTATTGATTATTTCTCATATATTGTGCCTGGTGTATTATGGTGTATTGGTGTAGCTCTTATACTATTGTTCATTTTTTATTGGATATAGTTGAATGGTTTAAGTATAAGTTGAAAAAGGTTTCAAATTGTACTTGATACTGATTCAGCCCCCTCTCAGTATCAACATGTATTTTTATTTGTAAGTCTATGAAATGTTTTGTTTGTGTCTTGTTTTCATTGTCTGTGAAATAAATAAGTTTTTGACTGCATTTGTATGTATTGCTTTCATTGTTTATGAATATGTAAATATGTTTTTGATTGTATTTGTATATGTATGTATGCCTATGAAAGTATTATTTTGAGTGTTGTATTTGTATGTTGTTTTCATTGTTTATGAATATGATTTGATTATATATATATTATATATTTTGTTTGTGAATATATGAATATGCTCTTGATTGTATTTGTGTGTATTTGTATTTGTATGTCTATGAAATGTATTGTTTGTGTGTTGATTTTTTGGTTGTATTTGTATGTATTGCTTTCATTGTTTGTGAATATATGAATATACTTTTGATTGTATTTGTATATGTATGCCTATGAATGTATTATTTTGAGCATTGTATTTGTATGTTGTTTTCATTGTTTATGAATATGATATATATATATATATATATATATATTCATAAACAATGAAAACACACACACATATATGGTTTGATTGTATATATATGTATAGTGTTTGCAAATACATGAATATGTTTTTTTATTGTATTTGTACTTGTATGTGTATGAAATGTATTGTTTGTGTGTTGATGTTTTCGATTGTATTTGTATGTATTGTTTTCATTGTTTGTAAATATATGAATATGCTTTTGATTGTGTTTGTATATGTATGCCTATGAATGTGTTATTTTGAGTGTTGTATTTATATGTTGTTTTCATTGTTTATGAATATATAAATATGCTTTTGATTGTAATTGTATGTATTGTTTTCATTTTTTGTGAATATATGAATATGCTCTTGATTGTATTTGTGTGTATTTGTATTTGTATGTCTATGAAATGTATTGTTTGCGTGTTGATATTTTTTACTGTATTTGCATGTATTTCTTTCATTGTTTATAAATATATGAATATGATTTTGATTGTATTTGTATATGTATGCCTATGAATGTATTATTTTGAGTGTTGTATTTGTATGTTGTTTTCATTGTTTATGAATATGATTTAATTATATATATATATTGTTTGTGAATATATGAATATGGTTTGATTGTATATAGATATAGTGTTTATGAATACATGAATATGTTTTTTATTGTATTTGTACTTGTATGTTTATGAAATGTATTGTTTGTCATTTTCATTGTTTATGAATATATAATTATGCTTTTGATTGTAATTGTATGTATTGTTTTCATTGTTTGGGAATATATGAATATGTTCTTGACTCTATTTGTGTGTATTTGTATTTGTATGTATTTCTTTCATTCTTTTTTAATACATGAATATGTTTTTTATTGTATTTGTATATGTATGTCTATGAATGTATTATTTTTTGAATATATGAATATTCTTTTTATTGTAATTGTGTGTATTGATTTCATTGTTTATGAATATATGAATATGCTCTTAATTGTATTTGTGTGTATTTGAATTTGTATATGTATGCCTATGAATGTATTATTTTGTGAATATATAATTATTTTTTTTATTGTAATTGTATGTATTAATTTCATTGTTTGTGAATATATGAATATGCTCTTAACTATATTTGTGTGTATTTGTATTTGTATATGTATTCCTATGACTGTATTATTTTGTGAATATATAATTATGCTTTTGATTATAATTGTATGTATCGATTTCATTGTTTGTGAATATATGAATATGCTCTTGGTTGTATTTGTGTGTTATGTTTTTTATTGTATTCTGATGTAAGAGCATCGCCAACATCAAGCGAGCCAACACGGAATCCAAAAGGACAGCTGGACAAGCCAGCACAAATTTTGAAATTGCCTTGAAGTTGTTGCGCAATCTTAAATATAGTCATTAAGAAGAAGCACACTTGTATAATGTAAATGGACCTTGAACATATTTGCTCTTGTCCTTAGTAGGTAGAAGGCATTTAAGGTAGTTAATGCAGGTAGATAGAATTTAATTCTAGATTAGACAGTTTTAGAGCGCAAGAGGGAAACAAGATATAGACACCCTCATTGTGCATTGTAAGTTAGTTAGAAGCATTGGAGCATAGGAGAAGGAGAGAGTTGTGTAAGAAAACCCATGTACAGATATTTGGATTAATCGAAGAGGTTAATTCAAATTCATGGTTTTTGTGTTTGTTCTCTTTGTATTGATGCTGAATGATATGCTCATGAATGTTTGCTTCCTGTTATACATTTGCTTTATGTGTTGTGTATATGATTTCATGTTTTGAGTCTGAAATCTGAGAGGAAAGGAAGAAGGAATGAGTTACAATTGTTCCTCTATCCGAGTAAGAGTTCCTGTAAGGAGTGCAGTTGAATGTCCGCAAGGAGCGCGTCGACAAGAATTCATGGTTGCATCTCTGAAGCTCAGATAGTTTTACTTTTGTTCTCATTTCCTCAAAAGGTGTAGTTGGGCACAAGAGTCGTGCAAGGAGTGCACAGGCCAAGTGAATTTTCATGGTTGCAAACCTGAGTGAAGCGTTGAGAGACAACTATTGCATGTGTGCGCAGAGTCGAGAGAAATCCGACACTTAAAAGTGTCTGAAAGTTGCCACAAGGAGTGCATACAAGGTTTTCTGAAGGATTCAGAGTTGGGAAAAGCTCAGGAAGGATAAGGCCTTCTAAATTGTCGAAGAACAGCGCAGGGAAGTCACAACTTGAAATTCATAAGAAGCGTCACAAATTTGTGTGCAGGTGAACCAGTCTTCGCGGAGGGAAACTTGGTTCATCTCGCAGAAATCCTCAAGGAGGAAAGGACGGTAGGAATTCTCCGAGGAGAATTAATGAACTCCCGTGAGTCATTGGATCTCATGGAGAAGCAGGGGAGATACGTGAGTACTCCCACCAGGTTCAAAGCTCAGGAGGGGCAGGACCGTGGATCCGAGTCACAAGGACCGTCGGATCTGCTTGTGGTTTCGCATATCAAGGTTTCGTAGGTTGAAATCTGTAAACATAGCAATAGGAATCATGATATTTCGATACGCGATATCCTGAAAGGCTAAGGGAATAGTGTGGGGGCCCCAAGGATCAGAGAGGCAGACATGGGGCACGTTATTTCAGGGTTTCACAGCGAGAAGTCCCAAAACAATTGCATCAAGATTCATGATACCACGAAGTCTGAAATGTTGATGGAGTGAAGGACCATTGAATAGTCAACCCACACGTGCATCAGAGTTTCATCATGTCGGGAGTCAGGAGTTGGTAAAGTGAGTTTTTTGATATCGTGAGTGACAAAATCGTGATAAGGAAAACCCCAATAGGAAAAGGTTAGCATTGACTGGTTGTCGGGTCTTGGGGATTAGAGAGGCCTATGCCTGACCACTGACCTCGTGAAGTCGCGAGTTCTGATATCCTAAGTTCAAAGCAGAGATCCCACAAAGGTTGTTGTGGGTGCAGATTTCCTGATACAGAAATAGAAGAATGAACATGAGAGTTCTTCGGGTCGTGTGAAGAAAAATATCCTGCGTCAACGTGGCCTTCCGACCTGCGGGTAGGGGGCATTGACATCATCTAGTATCAAAGCACATAAAGGTTCTTTTCTTTCTGTAGCAGAGAAAGAGAATTCACCATGCTACCAAGGAGAAGGGACATGTAGAGACCCGATCCACCAGAGGATAGGGAAATGCCGCAAAGAAGAGGGAGGTAGATGACAGATCTAGTTATGGAGAGACAAATGCATGATCTACGAGCTAGACTTTAAGACATGGAGACATCACAAAAATGCACATTTAGTGCAGGGGATTTGAGTGATTCTGAAAGTGAAGTTGAGGCAAAATGTGAAGAAGAAGTTGTAGCCGAAGATGCATCAAACGAATGTTTGATCAAAGCTATTGCCAGGATGGGTGCAAGAGAGAATATGGACATTCCAGTTTATGAGGGAAACTTGGATGCATAGGAGATTCTAGACTAGATTAGAGCTCTGGACACATACTTCGACTATGAAGATGTCAAAGAGGATAAGAAAGTCAAGCATATTGTCACTAGATCGAAAGGACACGCAACATTGTGGTGGGATGAAATACAAGATGATAGATGCTGCAAGGGCAAGCAGAAGATCAAGAGCTGGGATCGAATGATCGAAAATATGAAGGTGAAATTAATCCCCAGGGATTATCAAATTACTCTATTCAGGAGGATGCATAACCTAAAACAGAAGCTGATGATAGTGAAAGAATACACTGAGGAATTCTATAAACTGAACATTAGGGCAGGTCATTGGGAGAGCGATGATGAAAAAGTTTCCATGTATATGAATGGCCTGAGATATGATATCCAGGATAAGATGAGCATGGTAACCATATGAACCATGGAAGATGCTTATCAGATGGCTTTGAATGCTGAAGAGAAGCTGATCCAAAAATAGAGTCAGAGAGGCCGAGGCAAAAGTCAGCCCAGAGGCAAACCAGTTGCCCAGGACAAATACCAAAATCTCGAGGAGGACTGGAAGAAACCTCCGACCCGAACCAAGAGAGGTGGAACCTCATAGAGAGGGCCATATGTTGAACAGAGAGGGAAACATACTGAGCAGAGAGGAGATTATGCTGATAACAACACTTTTCCTAGTACTAGAGGTAGGGGAAGAGGAAGTGGTGGAGTAATCACATGCTTCACATGTGGAAAGAATGGGCACAATTCTTACAAATGTCCAGATAAAAAGAAGGACATTGGAGAATCTCACATCGCCGAGGCACAGAGGTGGTATGTTGAGGCAGAAGATGCTGAAGGTGGAAGATCATTGATGATGTGAAAATTCCTTTTGACACCCGAGAAGGAGGTGGAGAGTTCAGTCCAAAGGACCACACTTTTCAGGACTTCTTGCAAGACCAAGGATAGGGTATGCAAGGTCATCATAGACAGTGGTAGCATGGATAATCTTGTTTCTACAGAGATGGTAGAGAAGCTGGAGCTAGAGACAACTGATCATCCAAGCCCATACAGAGTTTCATGGCTACAGAAAGGACATCAGGCAACTGTTACTAAACAATGTTTAGTTGAATTCAAGATAGGAGGATATAATGATAAGATCTTGTGTGATGTCATTCCTATGGATGTTTGTCATCTATTTCTAGGTAGACCATGGAAATATGACAGGAATGTGATTCATGATGGGACAATGAACACATACACCCTAGAGAAGAATGGGAGGGCTCACATGTTACTTCCAATTAAGGATAAGGAGGCGAAGCCGGAAGTGATCAACACAGTACTTCTCATGAGCAGGAAGGAACTTCTTACGGAGGTTAAGAAGAAGGAGGATCCACAATTTATTGTGGTCAGGAAGCCGAAGATTGTTCTGACTAGCACTAGGGTGGATGATTTACCAGAAGAAGTTCGGGAACTACTGGAAGAGTTTGCTGACATCATAATGGACGAATTACCTCGTTCGATGCCACCAATCAGAAGTGTGAGTCATCATATTGATCTCATACCAGGAGCCAGTTTTCCAAACAAATCCGCGTACAGATTGACGTCGCAAGAGAATGAAGAAGTTAAAAGGCAAGTCTAGGAGTTGTTGGACAAAGGTTTGGTCAGGGAAAGCTTGAGTCCATGTGTTGTTCCAACAGTACTCAGTCCGAAGAAAGATGGAGGCTGGAGGATGTGTACTAACTTGAGGGTGATAAATAAGATAACCATTAGGTATATATTTCCATTGTCGATGATGGATGATCTACTGGATTTCTTGAGTGGAGAAAAATATTTTTCAACGATTGATTTGAAAAGCAGTTATCATCAAATTCGCATGAGAAAAGGTGATGAATGGAAGACATCATTCAAAACTAATGAAGGGTTGTATGAATGGCTTGTTATGTTGTTTGGCTTAAAAAATGCACCGAGTACCTTCATGAGGTTTATGAATGAAGTCCTGAGGGAGTTCATCGGAAAATTTTTCATTGTGTATTTGGATGACATACTGGTTTACAGTAAAACAGTGGCAGAGCATCTGAAGCATTTGGCTACAGTGATGCAAAAACTATAGCAGGAGAAGTTGTTGATAGATATGAAGAAGTCCTCATTCATGAAGACAGAGATCATTTACTTGGGATTTGTTATTTCGGCAAATGAGTTAAGGATGGATCCAAATAAGGTGGAAGTTATTAAGAATTGGCCATCACCGAGGAATGTTTTTGAGGTGAGAAGTTTCCACGGATTGGCTAGTTTCTACCGAAAATTCATCAGAAATTTCAGTGGAATTAGCGCAGCGATGATGGATACAGTGAAGAAAAGACACAAATATTTTCACTGGACTATTGATCCGAAATCAGATCCAGAAGCCTGATAGGGCTTGAAAAATGCTCAAAAAAAGTGCTCATAATCCGACGAAACCAACACCATTGCGTCTATCTCGTCTTCCCAATTCCAGTGGTATATTTACTTTGTCAAATGAGCTCAGTATGCGAAAGTTATCGCGTTCTGATTGGAATCCCAAACAGGTAAAAATTCAAAGGTCAACTGGTCAAAACGTCAATGCTGATGACATCAGCATGCTGACTGTGCAGGAGATGACGTGGCACTCTCTGGCTGATGGTGATTGGGCAGGTTCGCTGACAATGTAGACATGTGGCAGGCAACTGGACCAATCAATAACTGACAAGTGGCATTAATCCGTCAAATGGGGAGATGCCATGTGGCCCAGTCATGGGCAGCCATGTGGCACCTAGTCATCAGTTGAAGTGGTTGTTTCAAAAAAAAAAATTGTTTTTTTGGGTCCATGGGATTTGAACCCATGGCCACCATCAAGCCCAACACCTTAAGAAATGGTCTTTTGCCAATACACCAAATTAATTTTTATGTTATAAAACCTACAATATAAAATATATTGCAAAGTACTGTATGGAGAGGGGCCAGCGCTTAGCCCTTTGGGCTAGCGCTTGGCCATATGAACCCATATGACCCTGTCAAGGGGGAGCACGGTGGGAAAATGGGGGATTATGCCCGAATTTAGTTATAAAGTGGGTTTTAAAACTACTTTTTGGGTTTAAATTAATGTTAAACCTATTTTTAATGTAATTTACTCCATTTTTGGGAGTTATTGGGTAGTTTTGGAGCCTAAATTTTGGGAGGAAGTTGGAGATGAGTAACCAACTTCCCAGCTATATAAACAAGGCCTGTTTGAGGCCAGGGTAGAGTTTTAAGGGGCATTCAGAGAAGAATTTTGCTGAGGAGAAGCCAAGCCAAAGCCATTTTGAGGTAGAGAAGCTTTTGAGGAGGAGACACTGTCGGATCATTTCTGGGAGCTCTGGACGTACATTTTGCATGTCGTTTTCTTTGCTGGGTTCTTGAGATATGGAAGAACATGACCAGATCAGTCTTGTATCCATTTGGTATTGCAGCAATGTACTTTTGAGCATTTGAACAGAAATAAAGAAGCCTCCTCCAAAGAGAAAAGGCCCGAAGACGTAGGCAAAGTTGTGTCGAACTCTGTTATCAATCTGCATGTTATGGTTTGTTGTTTATTCTTTCATTTCAGATATGCAAATGTAAATATGGCTATCATAATTCCTCTTCTTTCCTCATTCGTTCACTAAGTTTCTCAAATGGTTAATTAACGCATGCAAAATTAAAACTCAACCATAAGTCATTAAAAAATCCTAATGGATCAAGTGGTATCAGAGCTAGTTGAAGTTTGGATTTGAGTTGCATGTTAACCAGGGAAAAGCTACAGCGTGGTGAAGGTGAGCTTGTTGCAGAGAATCCATTAATTGGATTGAGAAAAAGAGCTTCTCACAACGAGAAGATGGCATCGGAAGAAGGGATTTCTCAAGATGAGAAAGAGTTCCGGAAAACATTCCTTGCCATGTCGGAGATGGTGCAAGTTTTGTACGAAGATTACCTGGAATGGAAGCGACCAGTTTTGGGTATTTCTTCAAAGGGAAAATGTGAAGAGGAAGAGGACCATCCTCATATTCCTCCTTCACGTCCATCAACACCTCCTTCTTCTCCTTCTTCTTCAAGTTCAATTTCTAAATCTAGCGGAAAGAAAAATGTTCATAAGAATAAACATGAAATGCCATAGTTAAAACTTGATGTAAAATTTGAGTTGCCCATATATGATGGTCAAGTAAATGCAGAAAAAACTTGATAACTGGATCAGGCAGATGGAGGTATACTGCAGTGTGCAACAGATCAAGGATGAGGCCACACAAATCAAGTTGGCATCTTTGAGACTTGTAGGTACAACTCTTATCTGGTGGCAGAGCAAGCTGCAAAAAGGAACACAAAATGTGGGTAATGTATTTCCATCATTTAAGGATTTCATTTCTGCACTTAGGAAACAATTCTATCCTTTGGGTTATAAAGAAAAAGCAATAATTGAATGGCAATCTTTAAAACTAAGAAAAGGACAAACAATGCAAGAATACACCGATGGATTTCGAAAAATGGCATTAATGTTAGACATTCCTTTGCAAACACAAGAAACCCCTATGAAGTATATAGGAGGTTTGCCTGCGCATATTAGAAACATTGTTTTCATGTTTGGACCCACTAACCTTGATGAGGTTTATGTTCAAGCTACGTATATTGAAGCAGGGAAAGCAGGTATGTCAGGGGAATCATCGTCTTCGAGGAATGAGGACAAGAGGAAAAGGTATGGCAATGGAAAGAATGCAAATGCAGTGTCAAAGAATGAAGGAAAGCCCTCTTGCAAGCATTGCAATAAAGAGGGACATGATGAGGAGAGATGTTGGCAGTTACATCCCGAGAAGAGGCCAAAGTGGTTCAAAGAAAAGAAGGGAACGCGGACAGTGGCAACGACATCAAAACCCACAGACTTGGGATTGGATTCAGGTGATGAGTCTAAGATTTCATTGGTTGGTATGACAGGTAAAAATGGTGAAGAGATTGATTGTAGAAGCAATTTGTTTCATATAAGAGTAATCATGCGACACACTAAGATAGACACATTAATCGACAGTGGATCTC
>ML794207.1:0-15143 GCA_009831015.1 Picea engelmannii | reverse complement strand
TATTTGTATGTTGTTTTCATTGTTTATGAATGTCGTATTTTTTTTTATCTTTTATATATTCTATAAGTTGTAATTATTTATAAATGGAGTATTTTTCTTATCTTTTATATATATTATTGTTTGTATATGTTTGTAAGTTGTGTGTATTTATATTTGATTTTTTTTTTTTAATTTTATGTTTGAATTTTGATGCAGGAGCATCGTTGGAAAGAACGCAGAGCAGAACCTCTCAGCATCTGGGAATCTGTATGGAATCTCAACATTGGCAGTTAGGGTAGATATTTTGAAGAATGCTTTAACTCAATGCTGGAAAAATATTTTGAGGCACGCCTAAACGATCGCAAGCGAAGTGGGAGTTTCCACTCCTGCTCTAGACTATGACTGCACTAGGATAGCCATCATGATAGGTTTTGATGTAGACAAGTAGTCAGAGGGAACCCTAAGAACCCTCTGAGATAAATAGAGGATTTGTACGCCCAAATGAGGCTAGCTGCAAGTTAGTAGGAGATTTATGAGTTTTCAGTTTTTGGTTTGATTACAGTTATAGTCATTTTTCACTTATCAATATAACAGAGGAAAATTGACCCAATACATGGTGTGGACATTGTTTTGCAATTCTATTTTGTTGTGATTTCATGAATGAATGAATGAATTTCTTTATGAATAGATGGAGTTGTGAATATTAGGATAAGTTTCAATTGTTTCTCTTATGTTGAAGTCGTGCAAGGTGTGCACATAGAATGTAAGGAGTGTGTTAACGAGATCTATTTCAATTATGAAGCTCAGAAGAGATAACAAAAAAATTTCCCTTTGCAAGGAGTGCAAAGAGATTAGTGCAAGGTGTGCACAATCATACACAAGAATTTGAACCTTGCGTAAAGATCTGGTGCAAGAAGTGCACAAATCTAAGATTCAACTAAGTATTGAAGGGACTTTGCAAGAAGTCAAAGAACCATAAAATGAGAACGCCAAGAGGCCGAGAGGAATTTCTCTTCAAGAAATCCTTTGGATCTGATTTATCAAAATCCCTGAAACACAAGGAGTGCATGGGAAGTCGAAGTCTTCATAAGACCAAGATCAGGAGGAATAACACTTTCCATAAGTTATGGATGAGATCTAAGGAACAAAATCATAGGAAGAATAAAGGTCGAAGCCTTTGAATGTTTTGAAAATCTTCTAAGTATGAACAAAATGCAAGCTCAAAGGGAAAGATCTGGACCGCCTGATCAACATCCAGACAATCAGGAGCAAGCATAGAGGAGGAAATATATCAGTCATTTGGTCTGAGCGCAAAGGAATCATAGTCGCCCAACCAAAGTAAAGTGCACTAACGATAAGATTGAAAGAACACACGAGGAGTGGGGTTACAAAATCCTGAAATCATTGGAGTCATCGATCGAAGGAAGATTGTGGAGCATAGATCTAGGTTTTTTGGGATTTCGCAACTTAGGAAATCATAAGTAAGAGTTCTGGGAACTCACAAAATCTGAGTTCGTGATTTAGTCTGAGCCGTCAGATCAAGGAGAGATCTGGACTGTTGATTGATTTCGAGGGAAG
The DNA here is from genome assembly GCA_009831015.1 of Picea engelmannii. NCBI lineage: Eukaryota > Viridiplantae > Streptophyta > Pinopsida > Pinales > Pinaceae > Picea > Picea engelmannii. The sequence continues at coordinate 13,586 of ML794207.1, read as the reverse complement.
GAGATATCGAGAGTTCAGATATCAGGAGAAGGGAGGTGAGAGGTCCTCAAACTTCATGAAACACGAAACCCTGATACGCGAAAAGGAGATCAGGACCATTGGAATGTGGGGATTGTGGATTGTTGATCAAGTAAGAAAAACTCGCAAGTTCAAGTTTGAGGAGGATGAGAAAGCGGGCTTCATGAAATGTGAAATCACGAAGTTCTCAAAATATTGGCCCATGGTCAAAGCGAAGGGTCCCATCAGTGAAGGAGAACAGAGGGGCTAGCACACATTAGTCTCCTGTCGAGATTTCGGAGGTCGGGGGAGTTGGGGTGAATCACATGTAGAGACGCTGCAAAGGCAAGAAGAAAATCAAGATCTAGGACAGAATGGTTGCGAAGATGAAAGCAAAATTCATACCCAAGGATTATCAAATCACTTTGTTTCGAAGGATGTAGAACTTGAGACAGAAGCTGATGACAGTGAAAGATTACACTGAAGAATTCTACAAGATCAACATCAGGTCAGGTCATCGGGAGAGCGATGATGAAAAGGTTTCCAGGTACATGAATGGTCTGCGATATGATATTCAGGACGAGATGAGCATGATGATCATTAGGAATGTATAGGATTCTTATCAGATGGCTCTGAAAGTTGAAGAGAAGCTGAGCCGAAAGCAAGGTCAAAGAGGCCAAGGCAGAAGTCAAGCCAGAGGCAGAGCAATTGCCCAAGACAAAACTCATAAATATAAAGAAGAAGGGAAGAAACCTCAAACCCAAACTGAAATAGGGGGAAGCTCATAGAGAGGACAGTATGCTTATAGAAATACTTTTCCTCGTATCAGAGGAAGAGGAAGAGGCCGAGGAGGTGAAGTGAAATGTTTGTTTGTGGGAAAAATGGACATAAATCTTATGAGTGTCCACATAGGAGGAAAGAAGGTGGTGAAACTCACATTGTTGAAGCATAAGGATGGAATGTTGAGGCAAAATATGCTGAGGGTGGAAGATCCTTGATGATGCAGAAAGTTCTCTTAATGCCAGAGAAGGAGACAGAGAACCCAACCCAAAGGAACATACTTTTTTGGACTGCTTGCAAGACCAAAGATAGGATATGCAAGGTTATAGTGGACAGCGGTAGCACAGACAATATCGTTTCTATAGAGATGGTAGAAAAAATGGAGGTGGATACTATTGTACATCCAATCCCATACAGAGTCTCATGGCTACAAAAAGGAAATCAGGTAAATGTCACTAAACAATGTTTAGTTGAATTCAAAATAGGGGGATATAAGGATGAAATATTGTGTGATGTCAGTCCCATGGATGTTTGTCATCTATTTCTTGGTAGACCATGGCAATATGATAGAAATGTAGTTCATGATGGGAGAAAGAACACATACACCCTGGAGAAGAATGGGAGGACACACATGTTGCTGTCGATTAAGGATAAAGAAGTGAAACCAGAGGTAAGCAACATTGTACTTCTCATGAGTGGGAAGGAACTTCTTAATGAGGTTAAGAAGAAGGAAGAAACACAATTTATTGTGGTCAGAAAGCCTAGAATTGTTTTGACCAGTACAAGAGTGGATGATTTACCAGAGGAAATACAGAAGTTGTTGGGAGAGTTTGTTGATATAGTAGTGAACGAACTACCTTGTTCATTGCCACTGATCAAAAGTATAAGTCATCAAATTGATCTTATACTTGGAGCTAGTTTACCAAACAAAGTAGCGTACAGGTTGACGCCACAAGAGAATGAAGAAGTCAAGAGACAAGTCCAGGATTTAATGGACAAAGGATTGGTTAGAGAGAGCTTGAGTCCATGCGTTGTTCCAACAATACTTAGCCCAAAGAAAGATGGAGGCTAGAGGATGTGTATAGAATCAAGGTAAATCAATAAGATTACCATCAGATACAAATTTCCATTGCCAAGGATGGATGATTTGATGGATTGCTTGAGTGGAGCAAGATTTTTTTCAAAAATTGATTTGAAAAGCGGGTATCATCAAATAAGAATGAGAGAAGGTGATGAATGGAAGACAACATTCAAGACAAATGAGGGGCTATATGAATGGCTTGTTATGCCATTTGTCTTAACAAATGCGCCCAGTACTTTCATGAGATTGATGAATGAAGTTCTGAAGGATTTCATAGGAAAATTCGTCGTTGTATATCTTGATGATATATTGATTTTCAGCAAAATAGAAGAAGAACACTTGAAGCATTTAGCTACAGTGATGAGGAGATTGCAGCAAGAGAAATTGTTGATAAATATGAAGAAATCAACATTTATGAGGACATAACTCATTTATTTGGGTTTTTTTATCTCTGCAAATGAGTTGAGAATGGATCCGGATAAGGTAGAGGCAATTAAAAATTGGCCATCATCGAAAAGTGTATTTGAAGTTCGAAGCTTCCATGGTTTAGCTAGTTTCTACAGGAAATTCATTCAAAATTTTAGTGGGATTAGCGCACTGATGATGGACATAAGGAAGAAAAGACACAAATCTTTTCACTGGACAGAGGAAGCAGAGGAGAGTTTCAATCTGCTAAAGAAGAAGATCACTGAACAACCAATATTGGTGTTGTCAAATTTCAGCAAGACGTTCCAGGTCAAGTGTGACGCGAGTGGATATGCAATTGGAGTGGTCTTGAGCTAGGATGACAAGCCAGTCGCATACTTCAGCGAGAAATTGAATGAAGAAAAGGTCAAATACTCAACATATGACAAAGAATTCTATGTTGTCATACAAGCATTGAATAAATGGAGACATTATTTGGTTCCTAAAGAGTTTGTTTTGTACAACTATAATCACGCTTTGCAATTTGTGACTCAACAGGACAAGTTGAACCAAAAGCATGCAAAATGGGTTGAATACATGCAAAATTTTACTTTTGTAATTAATCATATTTCTGGAACTACTAACAAAGTTGTTGATGCTTTGAGAAGGAAATGTTTGTTGATGTAGGAATTCAAAGTCAAAACTTTGGGTTTTGATAACCTCAAAGAAATGTACAAAGATGACCCAGATTTTAAAGAGGCGTACGAGACATCTGAGAATCAAATTCACAGGGGTAGAAGACAATGGACCGAATATATGATCCAGGATGGATTATTATTTAGGGGCAACCAACTATGTATTCCAAAATGCTCCATGAGGGAGAATCTGTTGAAAGAAAAACATAGTGGAGGATTGGCCGGACATTTTGGTCATGACAAAACGTTCTCAAAGTTGAATGGAACATATTTTTGGCTAGGGATGAGGAAAGATGTTAAGAAATTTGAGTATAGATGTAGGATTTGTCAGCACACAAAAGGAAAAAGGAAAAACATAGGGTTATACCGGCCATTACCCATACCAGAGAGGTCGTGGGATGCAGTGAGCATGGATTTAATATTGGGACTGCCAAGAACACAAAGAGGATTTGATTCAATCTTTGTGGTAGTAGATAGATTTTCAAAAATGGCACATTTCATACCATGCCATAAAACCAGCGACACAACTCATATTGCGAACCTATTTTTCAAAGAAGTCGTCAGACTTCACGGTTTGCCAAGAATTATAGTTTCAGATTGAGATACCAAGTTCGTGGGACATTTCTGGAGGACTTTATGTAAGAAGATAGGGACAATATTGTCTTTTAGCTCAACTTATCATCCTCATATGGATGGGCAGACAAAAGTTATGAACAGAAGCTTGGGAGATTTGCTGAGGAGCCTAGTGACTGAACACCAAAGTCAGTGGGACCACATTCTACCACAGGTGGAATTTGCTTATAATGATTCGATCAATAGAAGCATAGGGCAGAGTCCATTCCAAATTGTATATGGAATGCAGCTAAGGGGATTTTCTAAATTGAAATATGTGGAACAAGATGAATTCATAAGTGCTAGTGTAGAAGACTTTGCAGAAGCAATGAAGGAGCTTCACAGTTGATTCAAGGAGTGATTGTAGAGTTCAAATCAAGAATACAAGTGCAGAGCATATCAACACAGGTGAAAACTTCAATTTGAAGTTGGTGATCTGATTCTTGCACATCTGAGAAAAGAAAGGTTCCCAAGAGGAATGTATAACAAATTGAAAATGAAAAATATTGGACCATGCAAGGTCTTGAAGAAATTTGGGGCAAACACATATGATATTGAATTACCTAATGGTATTAGAATCTCTCCGATATTCAATATTGTGGATTTTTACCCTTACAGAGATGGAGAAGAAGGAGCGGAGGATGAACAGACAGAGGTTCAATGGAAAAAGAAAATTCCTATAGCTGAAAAGCCATAGATAGAAAGCATAATTGACAAGAGAGTCAACAAAAAGACCAGGAGGAAGGAGTATTTTGAATACCTGGTCAAGTGGAAGGGAAATCCAGTTGAATATGCCAGCTGGGAAAATGAAGCAAAAATTCATAAGCATGGACAAACTGTGCAAGAGCTCATGAAAATTTTCAAGCGACGAAGTATGATGCAGGTGAATCGTAAGCAGTCAGCCAAGCAAGCAACGTGAAAGGCGGAAGACAGTTGGAAGACCTCCAACGCACATTTTTGAAATGTTTTTGAAGCATTAATGTAATGGTTAAAGGGAATCGTACTTGCATATTGTAAACATATCATGAGAGATTCGCTCTCATCTGTATAAGTTAGAGGCATTTATGCATAGTTAATGAGAGTAGGTAGGTCTAAATTATAGATTAGAAAGTTTAGAGAGAAGGAGGGAAAAATGGATATAGACACCCTCATCTTTGTATCATTGGATCATTAGAACATTAGCAAGGAGATTTAACAGAAAGCTGTAGAGAAGAACCCATGTACATAAGATTTGAATTAATATATGAAGCTTTGAATCAGACTCATGGTGTTATGATGTTTTCTGTGTATACATGTTGAATGGTATGATGATATTTGTTTTATTCTCTCTCTTATACAGTTACTTTGATACTAAGTTGAATGTATGATTTCATATTAAATGTTTAAAGTCTGAGAGAAGAAAGAGAATGAGTTTCAATTGTTTCTCTTCCTGAGAGAGAATTTCCTGCAAGGAGTGCAGTGAAACATCCACAAGGAGTGCGTTAACAAAGGTTACAAGTTTATCTCTGGAAGCTCAAGAGGGACACCATTGTTCTCATTCCAGTAGAAGTGCAAGTGAAGCATAGGAGCCATGCAAGGTGTGCACAGGCTAGCTGAGTCCTTAGGAGTTATTAACTAAGGTGGAAGAGAGAAATATTTTTGTCGCAGAAGGTACATAGAGTCGAGAGTTCAAATATGCAGAAGTATTTGAAGGTCTACCACAAGGAGTGTGAGTAGAGGCCCTTTTTCGAGGCTTGAATTTACGAGAGAAAGCTTAGAAGGGGTAGTGCCTTTGAAGTGTTTGAAGGAAGTTAGGAAGCAAAATCTTTGTGTAGAAGGTTAAATTCTGGTGAAGGAACATTGGTTCATTCCATAGATATTCTTGAGGGGAGAATCAAATGGTCAAAATTCTCTATGGAGAACTCACAAAATAGCGAGGATTGTAGGATCCAAGAGAGCTGCGGGGAAGATAAGCATTTGATGAATCTAACCTTCGAGAGGTAGGATCTAATGTGGACTGTTGATCACGATTGTTGGATCATTGAGATCATTTCAACATTTCGGGGGTTGTAAGTCTGAATTGTGGATGAAGCCCTTGGTCGCTCGAACTCCCAAAGCAAGAATTGGATTGTTGTGTGTAAAGGCGAGGGAAAGAACTTTCAGCGTTTCAAAATTTTAGAGTTTGGCATTTCGAGGGTCCTGATGACAAGGAGTCAGGCCTAGTAGAGAAGAAAACCTGAAGTCATGATTTGCGACAAAACTTGATGTGAATTTCAGGATTTTGGTAATTCGGGATTCGGAATAACGGAAGTCTTGATGACAAGGAGCCCGGGGCCTTTGTATTAAAAAAACTAGAGTTGTGAAAATTGAAAAATCCTTGAAGTGGCATTTCGGCATTTCAGGGATTGGGGTTTTGATATGATCGTTGACAAGGATTCATGACACTTCACGTCAGAAATCTCGAATTTGCAAAATGTGAAATATTTGTGAAGGCGTGTTTTTGGCATTTCGGTGTTTTAGGGTTCAAAGATTTGGGAGTGTGGTGACAAGTGTTTTGGGATCAAGAGTTTTGAACTCCTGGTACCTGGAAGCCCAAAATAGCGTGAGTCATCGATTCCATAGAAAGCATCGCTTCAGAATTTGGGGTTTTGAATTGATAAGGGAACGACAGTTGAACACTGATTCAAGTTTCGAGAGTTGGGAAAGGTGACAAGTTGCAAGAATCCATGTCAGAGACCAAGGACAGTGGAGAGGAAAGGTGACAAGTTTTCATCAATAGTCAGAGTCAGAATCTGTTGACTGTTTCGGGGTTTGGAGGTTGGAGAGTCAGGAAACCTCACGTCAGGATTCACGAAATCGCGAAGTTCAAAACCCCAAAAAAAGTGAAAAACCCATTGAGGAGACAAAAAAAATTGATGAACATGTTGGGATTCAACAATTTGGCACTTTAGGAGACAACAGATCAGGGTTCCCTGTTCTGTAATTCCTGAAGTCACGAAATGCGATACAAAAGTAGAGAGGACGTGGCCAAATACTTCAGCATTTCATCATTTTGGGTTTCGGTAGGTGGAAGGGTTGAGAACCTTGACAACAGGGATCGCGAAATTGTGAAACCCGAAGTCCTTTATGGATTGAACAAAGGGGTTTATTTACCCTCGGGGTGGTTGTAGTGAATATCCTAAGAGAATCTCGGACCGAGGGTAGGGGGTATGCACCATAAGTGGGTTTGGGTCTAGCAGAGACCCAAAGAGTCTATCTAACTCAGTTTCTTGATCAGTCCTAGACTGGGAGGTTGTGCGTCCCTTAGGAGAGAAGGGGCTTCTGCATCAAGTGGTATCAAAGCACCAGTTTTTCTTGCAGACAATAGGAAAAGGAGAAGAGACAAAAAGAACCTGAAGTCATACTCTATGTGTGATAGACAGTCAACACAATTCCACTGAGGAGACGAGGAGAGCCACCTTTAGACAATTGTGTTGTACAAAGGGAGTTGTGAGAACTCCGTGCAAGATTAGAGGCAATGGAGGTAGCGCAAAGATGAGTACTAGATGCTAGAAACATTTGTGATGCAGAGAGTGAAACAATAGAAGTCGAAGAAGATGTAGGAGAGGATGTTGTCGAAGAACGCTTGTTGAGAGAAGTTGTTATATTAGGAGGCAAAGCCAAGATAGAGGTCCCAATGTATCAAGGAAATTTAGATGTTGAAGAGTTGTTGGATTGGGTGAGGTCCATGGACAAACATTTCGACTATGAAGAGGTTGATGAAAAGAAAAAGGTGAAATAGGTTGTCACCGGGCTAAAAGGACATGCAAATTTTTGGTGGGATAAACTACAGGCTGAGAGGAGAAGCAAGGGAAAGTAGAAGATAAATAATTGGGATAGAATGGTAGCCAAACTGAAGGCTAAATTCATGCCCAAAAATTATCAGATAAATTTGTTCAGGAAATTGCAGAACTTGAGACAGAAGGGGATGACAGTTAAGGAGTACACGAAGGATTTATACAAGCTAAACATCAGAACTAGACAAAGGGAGAGAGATGAAGAAAAAGTTTCTAGATGTATAAATGGCCTGAGATATGAAATCCAGGATGAGCTCAGCATGATGTTAGTGAGGACAGTGGAGGATTCTTATCAGTTTTCACTGAAGGAAGAGGAGAAGTTGGACAAAAAACAAAGCCAATGAGGGAGAGGTAAAAGCCCAACCCCAAAAAAAATCAAGGGAGTTACCCATGATAAGGCACATAGGTCTAATGATGAGACTGAGAAACCACATAATCACTCGGAAAGAGGAGGAATTTCCCAAAGAAGATAGGGTGGTGGAAGAAATTCTTCTAGAGGAAGAGGAAGAAGGGGAGGAGGAGAAGTAAGGTGTTATGCCTGTGGATAGACAGGACACATGTCTTGGGAATGTCCTGAGAAAAAGAAAGAAGGAGGAGGTGAAGCTCACATTTCAGAAACACAAAGAAGAGATGTTGAAGTAGAAGGAGTAGAGGATGGAAGATCCATGATGTTGAGGAAGGTTCTCTTGAAACCAAAGACATAAGTTGAAAAGCTAGTGTAGAGGAACAGTCTCTTCAGAACAACTTGCAAGACTAAAGATAGAGTATGCAATGTGATAATTGACAATGGGAGCACTGATAACTTAGTATCCATAGATATGGTGGAGAAATTGGAGCTGGAGACAACTTCACATCCAAAGCCATACAAAGTCTCATGGTTGCAGAAAGGACACTACGTAATGGTTACTAAACAATGCTTGGTTGAATTTAATATAGGAGGATATAGAGATGAAATTCTATGTGATGTAATTCCCATGGATGTATGCCATATTTTGTTGGGAAGACCATGGCAGTGTGACAGGAATGTCATTCATTATGGGAGGAAGAATACATACACCTTGGAGAAGAATGGTAGAACACACATTTTGTTTCCAATAGAGGAGAAGAAAGTGAAAGAGGAATTCAACACGAGCATACTTCTCATGAGTGGGAAGGAACTTCTGAAAGAATTCAAGAAAGAACAGGAGATGTAGTTTGTTGTGGTGAGGAAACCTAGAGTTATCCCTACAAGTACATCGATGGATTATTTGCCTGAAAAAGATCAGGAATTGCTGGATAATTTTGTTGACATAGCGGTGGATGAGCTGCCTAACTCATTACCACTCATCAAAAGTATCAGCCACCATATTGACTTGATACCAGGAGCAAGTTTTCCAAACAAAGCAACATACAGATTGACACCTCGAGAGAATGAGGAAGTGAAGAACCAAATCCAGGAATTGTTAGACAAGGGTTTGGTCAGAGAGAGCTTGAGTCCATGCACAGTACCAATGATGTTGAGTCCAAAGAAGGATGGAGGATGGAGAATGTGTACAGACTCAAGAAGCATTAACAAGATCACCATCAAGTATATATTTCCTTTACGAAGAATGGATGATTTAATGGACTATTTAAGTGGAACAAATTTCTTTTCTAAAATAGATTTGAAAAGTGGATATCACCAAATTAGAATGAGAGAAGGTGATGAGTGGAATACAACCTTTAAGAAAAATGAAAGTTTGTATGAGTGTCTTGTTATTCCATTTGGCTTAACAAACACTCTGAGTACTTTTATGAGGTTGATGAATGAAATACTAAAAGATTTCATTGGAAATTTTGTGGTTGTATATGTGGATGATATAATGATCTTTAGTAGGACTAAAGAGGAGCATTTGACGCACCTAACACTAGTGATGAAGAGACTACATTAGGAGACGTTGTTGATAAATATGAAGAAGTCTTATTTTATGAAGAAAAAACTCATTTACTTGGGTTTTGTGATCTCTTCAAATGAACTGAAGATGGATCCAGAGAAAGTGAAAGCAATCAAAGAATGGTCGTCATCGAAGAGTATGTTTGAGGTAAGGAGTTTCCATGGATTAGAAATCTTCTATAGGAAGTTCATCAGATACTTCAATGGAATTTTTGCACCAATGATGGATACAGTGAAGAAGAATCACAAGTATTTTAAATGGAAAGAGGAAGCCAAGATGAGCTTCAATATACCAAAGGAGAAAATAATAGAATGACCAATTCTGGTCTTGCCGAATTTTGAAAAGACACTTCAGGTGATATGTGATGCAAGTGGAGTTGCAAGTGGAGTATTTTTGAACCAGGATAATAAACATGTTGCCTATTTTAGTGAGAAGATGAATGAAACCACAAGAAAATACTCCACGTATGATAAGGAGTTTTATGCCATAATTCAAGCCTTGAAGAAATGGAGACATTACCTTGTCCCACAGGAATTCTTCTTATATAGTGATAACCAGGCTTTACAATTCATAACCAAACATGAAAAATTGAATTAGAGACATGCAAAATGGGTTGAGTTTATGTAGAATTTTACTTTTTTCATAAAACATATTACTTGGAATGCTAACAAGGTTGTTGATGCATTAAGCAGGAGATGTTTGATTCTGCAAGAATTTCAGGTGGGGATCTTGGGGTTTGAACACCTTAAGGACATGTATTATGATGATAAAGATTTAAAGGAAGCATATGAAGCATGTGCAAATCTTGTGTTGTGAGACAAAAGCCAGTGGACAAAGTATATGATTCAAGAGGGATTGTTATTCAAGGGAAATCAATTGTGCATACCAAAATGCTCAATGAGGGATAACCTTTTGAAGGAAAAGAATAGTGGAGGATCGGTTGGACATTTTGGCCATGATAAAACATTTGCACGGTTGAGAATTTCATACTATTGGCCAAGTATGAGAACAGAGGTGTTAAAGTTTGTGAACAGATGTAGAATCTGCCAACATGCCAAAGGAAAAGACAGAACATTGGATTGTATCAACCATTGCAAATACCAGAGAGGCCTTGGGATGAAATAAGCATGGATTTTGTGTTGGGACTACCAAGAATGAAAAAAGGATTTGATTCCATATTTGTGGTGATGGATAGATTTTCAAATATGGCCTACCCAGAAGAATTGTCTTAGATAGAAACACAAAATTTGTTGGTCACTTTTGGAGAACACTGTGGAAGAAGTTGGGGATAGATTTGTCCTTCATATCATCTTACCACCCTCACATAGATGGGCAGACTGAGGTGGTAAATAGAAGTTTGGGAAACTTATTGAGGAGTATAGTTATTGAGAACCATTACCAGTGGGATCAGATTCTGCCACAACCAGAATTTGCATATAATGATTCACCAAATAGGAGCACTGGAAAGAGCTAATTCCAAATATTGTATGGAGTTCAATCCAGGGGAGTATCTGAGTTGAGAGAGTTGAAATAGAGTGAGATCAAGAGTGCTGGAGAAGAAGATTTTGCTAGAGAAATGGAAAGTCTCCATAGCCATATCAAAGGACAGTTGCATAGTTCTAACGAGGAGTACAAACACAAAGATGATCAACATCGCAGAAGAACTTCAATTTGAAGTAGGAGATTAGGTTCTAGAACATCTCAGGAAATAAAGGTTCCCTAGGGGAACATATAACAAGTTAAATATAAAGAATATAGGGCCATGTAATATCTTGAGGAAGTTTGATGCAAACGCCTATGAGATTGAGCTGCTAGATGATGTGGTCATATCACCCATATTCAATGTTTCAGACATGTATCCTTACAGGAAATATGACACAGAGGGATCAGAAGATCAAGAGAATATTCAGAGGGAGAAGAAAATGCCTATAGCATAAAAACCACAGATGGATAAGATTATTGATCAGAGGATCGGTAAAAAGACTAGGAGGAATACCTATTTTGAATATCTGGTTAAGTGGAAGGGACACCCAATAGAATATGTTAGTTGGGAAAATGAAGCTGTTATTCAGAATCATGGAAAGTTAGTGTAGAAGCTCATGGATAGGAGTCCATGAATTTTTGTCAAGGGGAGTATGATGTAAGAGCATTGTTGGAGAACACGCGGAGCAAGACCTCTTAGCATTTGGGAATCTGTACATAATCTCAACGCTGGCAGTTAGAGTAGATATTTTGAAGCACGTTTTAACTCAGTGTTGAAAAAATATTTTGAGGCACGCCTAAATGATCACGAATGAAGTGGGAGTTTCCACTCTTGCTCTGGACTATGACTCCATTAGGATATCCATAAAGATAGGTTTTGATGTAGAAAAGTAGTCAGGGGGAACCCTAAGAACCCTATGAGATAAATAGAGGATTTGTACGCCCAAATGAAGCTAGCTACAAGTTAGTAGGAGATTTCTGAGTTTTTAGTTTTTGGTTTGATTACAATTGTAGCCATTTTTCACTTATGAATATAACAGAGGAAAATTGACCCAATTCTTGGTGTGGAAATTGTTTTGCAATTCTCTATTGTTGTGATTTCATGAATGAATGTATGAATTTCTTTATTAATATATGGAACTATGAATGTTAGGATAAGTTTCAATTGTTTCTCTTATGTTGAAGTGGTGTAAGGTGTGCACACAGAATTCAAGGAGTGCATTAATGGGATTTATTTCAATTATGAAGCTCATGAGAGATAGCATGAAACTTTCCCTTTGCAAGGAGTGTGAAGATATTGGTGCAAGGCGTGCACAATCGTCCACAAGAATTCGAACCTTGTGTAAAGATCTAGTGAAAGGAGTGCACAGATCTGAGATTCGATTAAGTGTCGAAGGGACTTTGCAAGAAGTCAAAGAACTAGAAAAGGAGAATGTCAGGAGGGCGAGAGGAATTTCTCTTCGAGAAATCCTCCAGATCTGAGTTATCGAAATCCTTGAAATGAAAGGAGTGTGCGGGAATTCAAAGTCTTCACAAGACCAAGCTCAATAGGAATAACGCTTTCCATAAGTTTTGGAAGAGATACAAGGAGCAGACTCGTAGGAAGGATAAAGGTCGAAGCCTTTGAATCTTTCAAAAATATTCTAAGTCTGAAGAAAGCACAAGCTTGGAGAGAAAGATTTGGATCGCCTGATCAACGTCCAAACAACGAGCAGTAAGTGCAGAGGAGGAAATATCGCAGTTGTTCGGTCTGAGTGCAAAGGAATCATAGTCACCCGACCAAAGTGAAGTGCACCAACGATAAGCTTGAAAGTACATTGGAGGGAGGGGTTACGAAATCCCAAAATCATCGGAGCCATCGATCGAAGGAATATCGTGGACCATAGATCTAGTTTTTTCGGGAGTTCAAAACTTGGGAAATTGGAAGTAAGAGTTCTGGGAACTCGCAAAATCTGAGTTCGTGATTTAATTTGAGTCGTCGGATCAATGAGAGATCTATATTGTTGATTCATTTTGGGGGAAGGAGATATCAGGAGTTTGGATATCGGGAGAAGGGAGATGAGTGGTCCTCCAACTTCACGAAACGTGAAACCATGATACGCAAAAAGGATATCAGGACCGTTGGATCGCGGGGATTGTGGACCATTGATCAAGTAAGAAAAACTCGCAAGTTTGGGTTTCATGAGGATGAGAAAGAAGGCTTCATGAAATGTGAAATCATGAAGTGCTAGAAATATTGGCCCACGGTCATAGCGAAGGGTCACATTGTTGAAGAAGAATAGAGGGGCTAGCACGCGCTAGGCTCCTATCGGGATTTCAGAGGTCGAGGGAGTCGAGGTGACTCACATGAAAAGACCCAATACTCGAAATCGTGAAATGAATTTTGAGTTAGGTGAGGGGTCATAGTCATCGTATCAAGAAGGAAGGGGTTTAGCCAGGGAAGAGCTTACACCCAGTTGGTGTGGAAATTGGACAACGCTCAGGAGGGAACTCTTGGGTCTCATACGACTTGCGCATTTGGAGAAAGGACCTGTGTAAGTGGGTTTGGGTCTAGTAGAGACCCAAAGAGTCGATCTAACTCAGTTTCTTGATCGATTTTAGACCGGGAGGTCGCACAGCCCTTAGGAGAGAAGGGGATCTGCATCGATTTTTTTTTTAATTTAAAAAAAAAAATGTTTTTTGTTTTTGGTGATATATTTTTTTATTTAATGAAAAACAAATTATAATAAATAAAATTTCAACAAACTTTTACAAATCATTAATAATCATCATTTTAAATATACTTTCAAAAAAATAAAAACATAAA
>ML794206.1:208382-233262 GCA_009831015.1 Picea engelmannii | reverse complement strand
ATGCTGAGTAGGATTTTCCAGGTTTGAGATACTTTCGAGGATCATATCATCCACCTGGGCAATGACTAGGCCTTGAGTGCAAACATCGACAATTTCCAAACTCTCCTATCTTTAGGTGTGCAACAGAGATTTTTAATCATAATTTTTTTTTGGTAGCTAGTACCGATAGCCCAAGCCAATATTAGTAGGAATTTATGACCTGGCAATGGCTGAGATGTCTAGAAACACTCTCATACGGGGTTCCAAGCTAGCGGAACGCCTATCTTAGTGGGATGTTTATCTTTAAAGTCTCATCACAACTAACCAATATTAATAATTCAACATAAATTTTACCCCTCTGGTTTTGAACCTGTAAATTCCAAAAACAACAAAAACTTTAATTCACTACATGAAATTCTCTTGTTCCCTGCAAAATTGTCACAGAAAGGATCTTAAGATCCTCTTGAGTGGACTAATATAATGAGTACTAAACATGGGTAACATCGGCTCAACTCACACTGTCAAATCCTCTCTTTGCTTTTAAAAACGTTCACACAAGAGATCTTAGGATCCTCTTGAGTGGAGACTAACATAATGAGCAGCAGATATAGATACATATTTCAAATTTGTTTTTCGGTGGCATTAGCTTTGTAACTCATTGAATCACCTTTGCTAAAACCTTATTTTCGTTTAAAAAAATGATATAAAATAAAAATATCTTTTTAATTTTTTTTTTATATTAGCTAATGAAACAAGCAGCAAACATAAACGACTTTAAACTTGGGTACATATTTAAAGTTTGTTTTCAAGTGAGATTGGGTTTGGCTTTGTAATTTAGTGAGACCATTTTTTATTTTTAAATCTCTTAAACTCTTTTTATCAAAGGGAAGTCAAAATATCATTTTAATATATTCCATAAATATATTAGACTCTTTTAACAAAAATAAAAGAAAGTAAAAATATCATTTTGATATTTTATAATGACCTTAAACTCTTTTAATTTAAATGATAGTTTTTTTTAAACCAACATTGAAATTGTATAAATATACATAAAACTTTGTTGTGCCAAGGATAAGAGCCAGGATATCCAAGATTTACTGTTTTTGGACTTTTTCATACAAAAAAACATTCTAATATTAAGTCTATAGACAAAAATAGATGCCCCAAACTAGAATTCTAAGTGTTTGACAAAAATAGATGCTCCAGACTAGAATTCCAAGTGTTTTTACAGGTTGCTTGCTTAATGAATTGACCCAAAATACAATTAATTCTAAAAAACATTCATACTATATTAAACTTGACACTCCGCCCTAATTTTCCTGCTCCTCACCACCAACACCTTTGATGCCCATTGGTTCCATATTTTGAAAGACTGTCTCTAGATCAATTCCTCGTTAATGAACAGAGCTTTGAGTTCCCTGATAGTTTGAAGCCAAAGAGAGGTTCTCCATCCACTGTGAGACAACCAATACTTGCAACCTACCACATTTTATTCCAGAGTATCAATCCAACACTTTTGTGAAAGGAGAAGGCTTGAATGATTGACACTTTGAATGGCACATGAATGTTCCAATTCTGCTACCTTGGAGGAGAGAGCCATTATGACACTATTGTTTTTCTGGGTGTAATGTCCCTAATCCGAACGCCATTTGTAGTTGCGCATACAGGTTGGTGAGCCGTTTTGGTTTTGCACGTACCTAAGTAGTGCACAATGTAATGATCCATATAGGTTGGTGAGGTGTTGGCAAAAAGTGTAAATGTAATGATACATATAGTTTGGTGAGCTGTGATATCAAGTTTTGGTACCGGGCGCACCTGTGGAGTGTGCGAGGCTAGTTATCATAGAAAAGGTACGCACATTCCCTAGTGTTGTGCGTACCTGAGCTAGTGCGTGTGGATTGCACATCAAGGGAGGTTGCACATATTCCACAGTGTTGCACACAGTCAAGTAAGTGCGTAGGAATGATTGTTATATATATATATATATATATGTTTTGAGGTTGGAGAGCCTGTGTGACTATTAGGTTGGTGAGCTAGGACGCAAATAGGCCAGTGCACCTATTCTTGTAAAGTGTATCACACTCAAAGTTATTAATATATTACATTGCTATGCATGGACTGACTTAAATGAAAAGAGACGGGGGGCTGACTCCACTGAAAAAGAGAAAAAGGGGGGAATATTTTAATAATATTTCCGAAATGTATAATTTATGGATATTTATTTATCCTAAGTTCTCGAAGGATGGGAACAAGTCACCAAGTGGCTAAAGTAAATTTTGAAGGTGACAAGTGTCGAGTTGAAGGAATGCAATATATATAGTCGACCTTAGTGTAATTCGGGGAGGTCACTCATTTGGAAACCCTTCAGACGAAATTTCCTCCATGAAGGAATATATATTTTGATGTAACTTATTGTCATTTTTCTTAACCTTGTGGTTGGGAAAAACTTGGTATGATTGAAGAAGTGGGTTGTCAGGCCCGTAGTTTTTCCAAGAGGCGGGTTGTTAGGCCCGTGAGAAATCTCTCCAAGTGAGAGATTGACCAGGAATTATTCCCTGGTGCATTGGGAATTAGTTGCAGTGCTTTGAGACTTTCTGATTCGGCCTGTTGCTAAAGCCCTGGAAGAGAAGTGGGGCAACCAAATGATTGTTGAGCAGAGAAGGGGCACACTTCCTGGGGTGGGACATACATGTGGGGAATAAGGGACTGTAGACTAGTTGTAGTAGTCAACACCTTGGACTGAGCAATTCTGTTGTTTGTTAGACCATAAATTGGCACTAGGAATCCTTTTGCCCTGGTGGAGTTCGAGCCCCAACTCGCGGGTGACCTATTGGTGAAAGATTACGAGAAACAACATCTATGGCTAGGAGGAATGTCTGAGTCACGCGCACAGTTGGTGACTTTTCATAAAAGATATGTGTTATGTGCTTATCTATTTATTGCATGCTTATTCGTTTGTATTTGTTATGATCTATTACTTGCATATTGTGCATATGAATAATGGTTGTTATTTTGTTAATGTTGTCTATTATGTAAGTGTGATGTGAGTATTTAACATAGTATTCATATATGCTTAGTATGCTAGTTGATAAGTAAATTATGTTAATATATTCTTGGTAAATGGTCAAGAGCTCCCTGGGGAGGCTAAAGGTACCATGCACGCAAAAAGTGGACTGTGTGCACAAGTGACTAGTTTTGCTGAATGCATTGGAGCGTAGTCTACGCACTCATGAAAGCAAGACCTACAAGCCGAATCAGAACAATTATGTATGTTGTGATATTCAGATGATCCGTATGGTTATGCATGCAGTAGTGTTCGCATGTTTGGAGTGGTCTTACGTTCTATAATGTCGGTGTGCTCAATATACTTGAGCGTATAGTTTTATTACAAGTTACTTCCGTTGTTATAATTTGTATAAACAAGAGGAAGTGTGGTGTGGCCCAAACCAGTTTGGGTTGTGCACACCTCCTCGAGTGATTCCGTGCAGTCTAAATGTTAATTGCGTACTAAATTTTCTTGAGGTGAAGTTACTCAGTAGTAAGTCAGGGACGTTACTTAAGGTATCAGAACTGAAGTTGGGAGAGTTTGTGTGACGGTTCCTAGCCTGGGTGGTTGGGGACATTACATTATGGTATCAAAGCAATTGGTTCAATACTGGACTTGTATGGGCTAGAGATTAACATGAAATAAATATGAAAGATAAGTATTGAAGTTGTGATGTGCAAAGCTGTGAAGCACATGACATAATAATGCGTGGTGTGTGCACTAGAATTTGGGATGTTAAAAACATTCGAGGAATCAGAAGAAAGGATTTTGACAAGATGGTGCAGATTTTTCATGAATTTGTTTGATGAATTCATCTAACAAATCTTGTTTCCTGCACATTTTTGCAGAATTATCAATGATTTGAACATGACAAAATCAGTGGACTTACAGTCCTAATGATGAGTTCGGGGATTTGTATGTCAGTTTGGGCTCTGATGGTACAAAATCAAAGGAAGAGCGCATAAACATGGTAGAAACCATAAAAGGATTACAAAAATATTTCCAAAGCTATAAAGTTGATAATAAAAGACTTATGAAAGCCAAGGAGCAACACGATGACTTTAATGTCAAATTGATGCAAAGATTGGAAATAATAGAAAATAAAAGGATAAGGATACAAAGTCGAGTAGATCAAGAAGTCGCAGGTCTCATGATGAGAAAATAAGAGAAGAAAGAAGTGTTGGTAAGCATTCTTTCAGAAAAGCGCACAATAGCTCAAGTCCATCTCCCGTTAGAAAGCATAAGAGAAGGAATGGGGTGGATGAGCTACAAGGAGAAATGAATAAGATCAAGCCTCCTACTTTTGATGGTGAGCATAAGAAGGATGAAGATGCAAAGACTTGGTTGTAGGGTATGAGGAAGTACTTCCAGCTGCATAATTATTCTGCGCAGTTAGAAGGGCGAATAACCATTTATCATCTCAAGGTAAAAGCATCAATGTAGTGGGATCAATATGTACAGGTGCAACACATTGATGAGAAGAAGGTTACTTGGAGGGAGTTCAAGMGATATTTTGAAAAGAAATATTTAATCAAATGCTACTATGATAAGAAAATGAAGGAGTTCTTTGAACTCAAGCTCATAAACATGGCGATAAACGAGTACGAAAGAATGTTTTTAGAGCTGCTGAAATATGTGTTTTTTTTATCAAGGATGAACATGTGAGGATTCAAAGGTACTTGAGTGGGTCACCATCATTTATTAGCGACAAGATACATTATGATGATCCCAAGACATTGGAGGAAACTATAAGGCGTGCTAAATGTCTTTATGATCAACAAAGGGGAAGATCGACTTTCCAAAAGTTTTGGGATGACAAGATGAAAAGCAAGGTTGAACAGAGGAAGAAGGAGACTAGCCCCCCCACTTTTCAGAAATTTTGCGCAAGGACAACCGACTCCCAAGGAGTCCAGAATGATTGAGACAATGGAAACTAGGCAAAGGAAAAAACCTATTCATGTTGGGGTTGTGGCGAAGATCATATGTTTAGAGATTGCCCTCAAAGAGGTGAAAAAGCGAGGACTGCGCACAATGTACGAAAAGTTGTGACGGTTGAAGACATGGGTAGAAGTGTACCCATAATTTACGTAGTGCCGGATAAAAAACAAGCTGAGTTTCAGTCGCACATGATAGAAGTGGAAGGTAAGATTAACGACCAACCCATTGCTATTTTAATTGACTCAAGAGCTAGTCATAGTTATCTAGATCCTAATATGGTGGAAATGTTCCATTTTCCAAGAAGCAAACTTGGAAAACCTTGGTTGGTGTAGTTAGCTACAAGAGCGAAAAAGAAAATTAATGAGATGGACAAGGCATGTCCAATGGAGATGAATCGACTGCACACAAAATCTGATTTGAATAGCATACCTTTGGGTTCGTACGATTGCCTCATTGGTATGGATTGGTTGGAAAAGCACCATGTTGTCCTGGACTATTACAATAAGGCATTTACTTGTTTGTATGAGCAAATAAATTTTAGAACAGTTCAAGGAATTCCAAAAGTTGTAATTATCAGAGAAGTTTCAGCCTTGCAATTGAAGGAAAACTACGGGAAATGATGTCAAGTATTTGCAACACACATGGAAGAGGCACCTAAGGATAAAGTGCCAAGTGTTGAAGACTGCACAATATTGAAAGAGTATGCAGATGCCTTTCAAGAGATACTAGGATTGCCACCAAAAAGAGATATTGACTTCTCTATAAATATGATGTTGGGAGCAACACCTGTATCTAAGACTCCATATAGAATGAGTACGCCTAAATTGAAGGAATTGCAGATGCAACTTGAAGAGCTTCTGAAGAAGGGCTATATACGCCCAAGTGTGTCACCTTTGGGTGCGCCAGTTTTGTTCGTGAAGAAGAAGGATGGTACACTAAGACTTTGTATCGATTTGAGACAATTGAACAAGGTAACAATGAAGAACAAGTACCATTTTCCAAGCATAGATGATCTGTTTGATTAGTTAAGATGCGCAAAGATATTTTCCAATATTGATCTCAGATATGTATATCACCAAGTGAGACTAAAAGAGGAAGACATCAACAACACTGCTTTTAGAACAAGGTACGGTCATTATGAGTTTACGGTAGTGCCATTTGAGTTGTCAAATGCACCAACTGTTTTCATATGTTTAATGAATGGAGTTTTCAGAGAATATTTGGATAAGTTTGTCATTGTATTTTTGGATGACATACTTATTTACTGAAAGTTTGAAGAAGAGCATGAGTGACACTTGAGGATGGTGTTGCAGGTATTGAGGGAGAATCAACTTTATGCAAAGTTGAATAATTGTTCATTGTACCAGAGATAGATTCATTACTCGGGTCCATTCATTTTATAGGAAGGAATAGTTGTGGACCCAACAAAGATAAAATCCATTGAGGAATGACCAACACCACAAAATGTCGCAGAAGTGAGATCCTTTATGGGACTGATAGAGTACTACAGAAGGTTTCTTGAAAGATTCTCAAAGATTACACATCCAATCATATCCCTACAGAAGAAAGGTGTGTGATTTGAGTGGACTCTGGATTGTGCGAGGAATTTTTAGAACTTGAAGAGTTTGTTGACAAGTGCACTAATTTTGAGAATTTTTGATCTAGATGCAGACTTTGTGGTGTGCAAAGATGCATGCAAGGAAGGACTTGATGGAGTTCCGAGTCAAAATGGACATGTGGTATGCTATGAATCAAGGAAGTTGAAGGATCATGAAAGACTCTATGCTACTCATGATTTAGAATTGGCAGCTATAGTACATGCTTTGAAGATGTGGTGGCATTATCTCATGGGTAAAATATTTGAGCTGAGAATAGACCATTGTGGTCTGAAGTATTTGTTTGGAAAGCTAAGTTTAAATTCCAGAAAAAGCAGTTGGTTAGAGTTCCTCAATGAGTATGAATTCAACATAAAGAATATCATAGGAAAAGGGAACAAGGTGGCTGACACACTTAGCAGGAGGATGCATGAGATGCATGCTACAACCATTAGCGTGTACCAGACATATTCGTGCGAATTTTTTTTAGAAGTTTCCAAATCAGATATGTGCTATGTGGACATAAAGGTGAACTTACAACAAGTTATGTCGCAACAAAATTTGGAAGGTTATGAGTTGAGAGAGGATGGGATCCTCACGTCTAGACACAAAATCTATGTGCCAAATGATAAAGAGATGAAGGGCATGATATTGTCAAAGATGCATATGGTTCCATATGATAGAAATCCGGGTTACTAGAAGACTATTATCGCAGTGAAGAAGCAATACTATTGGCCATGAATGAAAAATGAAGTTTTTGATTTTATAGCTAGATGTCTCAAATGTTAGAAGGTCAAGGCTGAGCACAAACATACAACTAGTTTGCTACAACCTTTTCCCATTCCTGAGTGGAAGTGGGAAGTTATAACGATGTATTTTATAACTAAGTTTCATAGGACTACTAAGCAACATGATTCTATTATGGTGGTGGTGGACAAGCTTACTAAAGCTGCCCATTTTATTCCAGTAAAGTTAGCACATAAGGTAGCTAACATAACTGAATACACAATAGATCCATATAGCCAACCTGAATTTATGGCAGGTCACTCATTTGGAAACCCTTCAAATGAAAATTTCTCCATGAAGGAATATGTATTTTGTTGTAACTTATTGTCATTTTGCTTAACCCTATGCTTGGGAAAATCTTGGTATGATTGAATAAGTGGGTTTTCATTCCTGTAAGCAATCTCTCCAAGAGATAGATTGGCTGGGAATTATTCCTTCGTGCACTTGGCATTAGTTGTAGTGCTCTGAGACTTACTGATTCGACTTGTTGCTAATGTCCTAGAAGGGAAGTGAGGCAGCCAAAGGACTGTTGAGTAGAGAAGGCACACACTTCTTGGGGTGGGACAAACATGTGGGGAATGAGGGACTGTAGATTAGTTGCAGCAGTTGACACCTTGGACTGAGCAATTATGTTGTTTGTTAGACCATAAATTGGCACTAGGAATCCTTTTTCCTTGGTGGAGTTCGAGCTCGAGCTTGGGGGTGACATGTTGTTGAAATATTATGAGAAACAACATCTATGGCTGGGAGGAATGTCCGAGTCACACACACAGTTGGTGACGTTTCCTTCAATATAAGTGTTTTTATGTTCTTGTATTTTTACCGCGTGCTTATTTGTTTGTATCTATTATGATCTATTATTACACAATGTCCATATGAATAATGGTTGTTATTCTGTTAATGTTGTCTATTCTATAAGTGTGATGTGAGTATTTAACATAGTATTCGTATATGCTTAGTATGCTAGTTGATAAGTATCTTATGTTAAGATAATCGTGGTAAATGGTCAAGGGCTCCCTGAGGGAGGCTAGAGGTATTGTACACATGGAAAGTGGACCATGTACACAAGTGACTGGTTTCACAGAGTGCATTGGAATATTGTCTGCGTGCTCAAGAAAGCAAGGCCTGCAAGCCGAATGAGAACATTTA
Source organism: Picea engelmannii (assembly GCA_009831015.1). NCBI lineage: Eukaryota > Viridiplantae > Streptophyta > Pinopsida > Pinales > Pinaceae > Picea > Picea engelmannii. Next base: position 224,769 of record ML794206.1, on the reverse strand, counting down.
TATACGTTGTGGTATTTAGCTGCTCTATATGGTTATGCACGAATAGTGTTCACATGTTTGGAGTTGTCTTACATTCTGTAATGTCGATCTACTCAATATACTTGAGCGTACAATTTTATTACAAGTTACTTCCGTTGTTATAATCTGTATAAACATGAGGGATTGTGGTGTGGCGCGAACCATTTTGGGTTGTGTGCACTTCCTCGAGTGATTCCACACAGTCTGAATGTTAACTGTGCACTAAAGTTTCTTGAGGTAACATTACTTAGTAGTAAGTCGGGGACATTACTTGAGGTATCAGATCTGAAGTTGGGAGAGTTTGTGTGACGGGTCCCAGCCTGGGTGGCTGGGGACGTTACACTGGGTGACCTCCTCACACTTACACAGTACCTTCTTAAACTCACGGAAGTCGTCATCGTCAATAATAGTGCAATCGAGCTTCCTATTAGACTATTTCAACACACTGCTTCTAAAACTGTGACAATGTTGAAAATAGAACTCCTCGATTCCTACAAAACCATAGGTCGAATCTACCACCTGGTAGAGACTTAGACCAATAGAGTCAAGGGTAAGAACCCAAGTATAATTTAAATCAAATTAATAGCAGTGCAATGCCATAGATCCCCTGGTAGAGCCTCCCTTGTTTTCCACTAAATAATGTTGAATTTTAAATGTTGAACTAGTTTACAACTGCAGTAAACAATCAGGAGCTCAAGAAAAATAACCAAGCATAGATAACACACCAAAAAAATTGGGTTTTCTCATTTAACCATAGGTAATGCTCTTTCATTACCACCCAACCATAGGCATCTTCAAGTGCCACCCCCGAGCAGAGTAGGAGACTTGCTACATAATGATATCCAAGAGAAAGTCACCCAAACATAGAGATATATGTTGTTATAGATGTGTTCAATCTGTTGTCTCAGAAATGCCTCAAATCAAGCCGAATTTTGTTGTCTCAGACTAGTACTCTTGCGGCTGCCTCAGATGTGTTAGGAGGGCGAGTTGTTGTGTGTCCAAAAAAGAGGATAGGGTGCACTTATATATATAGGTCTAATATAATGAGGGGAAGTGTCTTTTCACATAGGGGCGACTTGTAAAAATTGCATACAATCTAACTTATAACATAATATAAATTAGTCTTTACTCAGTAGACCAACTTATGCCCTTATCTCTCAACACAAGTGATTTGGGGTTTTCTCTTCTCAAGATATCATTCATAGGTGGTCTCTTGTAGGTGAATACCTCTCACAACTACAAAAAACATCAAAAATCCCTCTTATCTAGGGAGGTATTCTCAGTGATGTTTTCTTTTAGTCTTCATAGCCTCGCAGGCTATGCCATGGTCCTCCAACCACGACATGGTCTCACAGACCATGCTATTGTTAGTATCTCCTTGTCACACATTCCTACTCCAATGTGGACGTGTCACACATGTGTGCACCCATGTGGTACTTCTAGGAGTAACAACCCACTAGGGTAACACTAAGACCTATACATCCATAGTGCATCGTCAAAGACATATCATCCATGACGATTCTTCAAGGAACAATGGTCTCCAAGACTCGCTAGGAACCACCCCATATTAATTTTCTCCCAACCTGTTAGGGTTGTTGGGCACCAATCCAGTGAACATTCTCCCAACCATATGACCATCGGGTCTCCAAGGTTTGTTGGGCACCAACCTAGGTGGAAATTCCCAACCCCTAAAGGTTGTTGGCCAGTGGAATATCCTCCCAACCGCTTGTACATCTCAACCACTTGAGATCTACCTCAAGGGTACATCACACATGGCTAATCCCATGTGGGCCTATAGAGGCTCCTCCCTCTAGAAACAATAGGGTTTATCTCGTAGTGTGGCATCATGGGTCTACTCCCCATGACATGTCCTCTAGTGATCAACCACTAGGGACAACACTTTTACAAATCAAATCGACTAAGTCCATAGGAGTATGAACTAGAGAGCCATCTCAAGTCAACTCAACTTAGTCTAGAGGAGTACGATAGGAGACCAAATGTAAGTCAACTCAACTCATTCCAGAGGAGTAAAACTCATCTCATATATCAACTCAATTAAGTCCATAGGAGTACGATCTCACCTATCACATATGTGTCCTCACAGATCAACTCAACTCAGTCCAGAGGAGTACGATCTGGAGAATGTCTTAGGAAGCTGCAATCATCAACCCTCCCTCTCAACGAGGGAGGCATCATGCCAAGTCTCTCATAGAAGTACTCGAACTTTGTCCTGGTAAGAAGCTTCATGAGATCATTTGCAATTTGGTCTTCTGTAGGAAAGTATTGCACCTGTACTGTCTCCCTCCGCATCATGTCTCGAACATAATGATATCACTGACCAATCAAGTCTGCAGAGAGCTTGCGAAGCCACACTGCTTCGTGAACTACCATCCACAATACTATATGTTTTTGTGGTACTCATGGTATAGACATATCTTATGCCATATCCATAAATACTCGTATACCAAGCTTGAGGTGCCTGAATAAGTCCATACAAGTCCTTCTTCAATCTGCATGCATGAGACTCCTTCTCATGTATCACGAAACCAACTGGCTGCTCGATGTACACTTATTTCTCAATCTCTTCATTGAGAAAGGTTGTCTTCTCATCCACCTGATGTAATCTCCATCCCATGGCTACTACAAGGGCAATGATCGTTTGGATGGAAATATATCGAGCAGTAGGAGAAAATGTATACTCATAATCTATTCCCTCCACTTGAGAGAAACCTCTGGCAACAAATCTCGTGTTGTTCTTCTCGATGCTCCTGTTAGCTATATGTTTGATCTTTATAGATCAACTTGGAAGTCACCACGGACTTCCCTTACGGTCTCAGAACAATATCCCACACATCATTCTTTACGGTGGACTTATACTCCTCCATCATGGCTTCTCTCCATATCTTCTAACTGGATACTTCCTCACAATAGGAAGGCTCAAGAATCAATGATGTGGTTCATAGTTGTACCATAGCCCGAATGTCTCTGTGGTCTATGGATTTCTCGAAAAGTACCACGGGAGCTGCAATCTACACACACAACTAGATTTTGGATTCCCTTTGAAAGGGCTAGATGAACACCTGCAAAGAGGGCCAAAGCCTTCGCTTCATTGTTAGATACATAACCCAAGCCCAAAGAGTAACTAATTATAGGGTTGACCTCCAGGTTTGCAAATTACCCCCTCTCCCCCACCTCCCTCCCTCCCTCCCTTGGGTTACTTCTCGAAGCTTTGTTAAAAAATAAAATGTTGTCCACTTACTGGAATATCCAATTCTTGAATTCACTAACCTCCATTCTTAATAACCATTTTGTATTCATTTTGATGGTATTTTTGAAAATAATTGGATTATCTCGCAATTTAAATAGGTTCAACCATTCTTCTTCTAGATTGTCCAATCGTCGTTGTTTCCATTGTGTGTGATTTTTCATATATTATGAGAGAACTTTGATTTTCGTCAGCGAAAATCCGCTTGTTATGAACTATCCAAATTCTCCAGCAGATATATTTTGGTAGGGAATCCTAGTATCTTTTAAAAAGTGGCTTATTCTTGAGATTCCCTTTATAGTTTCTGCCCTAATGATTAAAGAATCTTTTGTTGATTGTAGCTAGCTAATCCTTTGTTTAAATTCCCCAGGCATGGTTCTATGTCTCCTTTACATAACGCCACTCAATGAAGAGGTGTTGAATTGACACGAGATACATCGAGAGGGTACAAAAATCCCTCACTTTTTGAGATTCTCAGCTGACGACTCTTCGATGAGCCAAAATCCAACAATTTTTTTTTTTATCTTGGGGATACCATCGTTGTGTTAGACAGTGGACCAAATACTCGCTCGTGGGTGGCTGTGTGATGCTGCTGCAAGTAGAGAATGCCCCCTGCTCACTGAATATGAAGAATTCATCCATCCTCGATCATCTCTAAGCCGAAGATGGTGCGGGGCACAACCTTGAAGAGAGGAGATAAATTTTGTGTCATTATAGGAGAGATGGGGAGGCGGGTGGAGATTTGACCATCAAATCCAAGATCTATCATTTGACCATTGAGATAAATTAGAAAGAGTGGAAAATCCTTGTGCTTCCATCCATGCATAGATAGGGAGAAAATAATCACGCATAGTCTGGAGATCATTCTCCAAAATTTTATCATCCCATAGACTTATATGTCTTTAGTTCCCCACGATCCAGTTCCAATGATCGATGATTATCGACTTGGTTGTAAGCAATAGATTAAAGATAGGCAAATCAATGTTTATTTTTGGAGGGTAATTTAAGCATCTGATTCAAGGACCTATGCAATATTTGAATGCTTCCACCATGTCATATTTCCTATGACGAGTCTCTAGAGTAATTTAGTGTCCATGGCTAAATTCATTAATTCAGGCTTCCTAATGCCCAATCTGCCATGAGATTTGTTGTTCATAACTTGGTTCCAATTAACTAGATGATTTTTTTTGTGGTTTGGTTTTCCACCCTGCCACATAATGGTCCTTATTTTCATGGCGATATGTCTAGTTATGAATTTGAGATCCATTAATACTGAGCACTGGTAAATAGGTAGGGCCTACATAACCTATTTTATAAGGATTAGCCACCCGATAGGATTTAACCATTGGGATCCCCATTGAGTAAGCTTCTTACTATTTTTTTCCAAGATTTATTGCCAGATCTGTGTATAGGAAGATTTAAGAGTGATGGGAATTCCCAAATATCTGAAGGAGGTCCAACTTTCAACATGTGATAAACGAAAGATTTGAGCAATTGCACACATGACTCTCGGAGAAGTGTACCATCCATAAAATTGGCGTTTTTCATTATTAACTGCCCCTCCAGAGGCATTGAGGAAGGAGTCTAAAACAATTTTGTATATGGTAGCTATGACGACAGAAGCCCCCCCAAGTGGTAATGTGTCATTGATGAATTGGGAGTGATTCATATTCTTGATTCCTATTGAAATCTGCAGCCCAGACATATTTCCAATCTCTCTTTCATGCTAGAGATTTCTGCTTAGCATTTCGACAATTATTATAAAAAGGAGAGGATAGAGCGGGAAACCTTGACAGAGGCCTCTACTAATTTGGAAGAAACCAATTAGCCTGCCATCCACTGAAGGTGCCATCCAAGCATTTTCGATGCATGCAACCACCCACCGGGTGAAAGAAGGGTTGAAACCGAACCTTTCAATCACTTGGAAAAGAAAACTATGTCGCACGTGATCAAAAGCATTATCCATGTCTAATTTAATTACCATGCCTTTGTCTTTGGTTTGGAAATTGGAATGTATATCTTCCTGGACAAGCATAATGTTATAAAAAAATTGTCTCTCTTGCATAAATCCACATTGATTAGGAGAAATGATCTTGGGGAGAAATATTTTTAACCTGTTGGCCATGATCTTGGTCAAGATTTTGTATGAGGAGTTTCATAAGGATATGGGCTTGAAGCAGGAAAAGGTGGAAGGGTTGGACTCTTTGGGGATTAAGGAAAGGAAGGAAGAGTTGGTGTTGTCTCCTAGCATCAAGGATTTGTGGGAGTAACTAAGCATTCTTTTGAGGTCATTCTTGATCAAGCTCCAAAAAACTCGACAGAAGGAAATAAAGAAATTGTCCGGCCTGAGCAATTTGTCGGGATCAAGACTCCATATAGCTGAGTGGATTTCATCTTCATAGATGGGTTTGTTAAGTTCAATATTGTCTTCAATAGATATTTTGGGAGGAATGTTCTCAAGCATATCAATAATACTGTATGGTTGGCATCCTCTTTTTGAGTATATAAATATCCAAAGTGAGATTTGGCAGCTGCTTTTATTTCAACAAAATCAGTTACTATGGATCCATTTGGATTTATTTCAGCATATCAGGCTTGATTGTGAAAATATTTGGTGTTGTTATCTCCAGCTTGTAGCCATAGGCCACATGATTTGAGGTGCCAATATTCTTCTTCCCTTCTTAGAACATTTTGGTAACAACATTGAATATTGAGTTCCTCTTTCCGGATTTGGATGGTAATCTCACTATTCTCAAGTATCTTTTGTAACTCTTCAAGTTTTCTTTTGATTTTCATTTTTTCAGAGGGGATATGTAGGAGCACTTCAGCCATTGTCTTAAGGCATGTTTTACCATCGAATTTTTTTTCTTCCATATATAAACATGCATTTCTAGGACCCAAGTATTCCAAGTAGCTTCAACTAAGTCAACTACCTCTTGGTGTTGAAGCCATAAAGGATTAAAATGAAAGGGAAGGGGGCCAAATTTGGAAGGGGTTGGAGATGAAGAGCGATGAGATTATGGGATTATGGTCAGAGATGAGAGATGGGAGAATGAAATACTTGATGGTGGATTTTCTATGAATGAAGCTACCATGGACAAGGAATTGGTCTAGTCGTGCATCAATGTGCCCCAGCCCCACCCTCATATTAGTCCAGGTAAAGGTTCCGCACTAGGGAGGAATATCGAGAAGATCCCAATTTGCAACTAGCTCCTCTAAATCGGTCTGGAAGGGATCTCTCCCAAAAATCCCTCCCCTTTTTTCAGAATGGTTTCTTATAATGCTAAGATCACCAACAATTATACATTGCTCATCTATTCCTGCATTCTTCATATTAGCCAACTACCTCCAACATTCTAGCTTCACATTAGGGTTTATTGGCATGTATACATTTATTATTGTACACATTGTATTACTCTTATGATAAAAATTGGTTAAGATCTAATGCTGAGATTTTATATGGTGTTCTAATATTACCTCTTGTTTGCTCCAAAGAGTGCACAATCCTCTTGAGGCACCTTGAGCATCTACTTCCATCATATTGTTGGATTTCCATATTCTTCTTTTTGTCTTATTAACTTCATCTTCTTTCATTTTGGTCTCCTGAATGAGGAGGCTATTGGGTTTTTTAGATTTCATAAGATCTTTGACAACCAAGGTTTTTGGGGCGTTTCCTAATCCCTTGTAGTTCTAGAAGACCATGATCATTATTTCGGAGGGTTTGGTTGGGAACCTCCTCTCCTCGAAACATTTCCACTGTGTTTCTTGATGTTTCTAGAACCCCCTCCCATCATATTTGGTAAAAATGTTTGAGAGCCCAAGAGAATTTCTTTCTGGGCTTTTTCTTCCCGGACGTCCTTTAACGCACACTTCCCTGACTTTCTTGACAATTTTTATTCATAAGTACGGTCTTCCTGGCCTTCATCTCCCAGGATTTCAGACTTTGAATGGTATTTGGTGTCAACAAAAGTTATTTCCGCATCCTTAAAGGAGTCTAGATCCTTTGGGCACGGGTCGAGGGGATTGGATGAAGTTTCCAAGAGTATCTCATATATAATAACCATTTCCCCTTTCTATTGCATAGGTTCGGCATTAAAATTCATATTTGGATAGGAAAGGATTTGGTTTGAAGGTTGCTCGTCCGATGGCAACTTATCTTTGGTAGGAATCTAGGTTTCGTCTTCCAATATTTATTCGATTTGAGACAAATATGCATATCTATTGGATGAAGGGTTTGATTCCTTTCGGTGTGATTTTCCAACATTTTTTGAAGGTAATTTTAGAGCATTTGTCGAAGGTCCCATGCTGTAATACCCATGTTTTCCCCATCTTGTAATAAATCTTTAATTACGATCATCATGTTATGGCATGTGAACATTGTAAATGCATTATTGTTTAGATTGCCAATAACTAACTGTGGGGGTGAAGCCTTGAAGTACTGGCCATGATATCACTAGAGGAAAGAGTGAGGAAATTGTAGAGAGGGTTCATTATGTCAAAATGACCCCAAATTCTCTTTGTTGAAATAATAAGCCTCATCCTGATCCCAAGGAAAAATCAGTTAATGAGAAAATGACAAGTGGTTGAACAATCAACTACCCCAATGAATGGAAGCATGGAGGATCTGGCTGAGGAGATAGAAAACTGTCAGCGCGAAGTACCACAGAGGGAAGTTTCCTGCAGGCCCATATTGACCCGAGTTTCTTCTTACAGAAGGAAGAGGACAGGTCGAAAACCTTCATGGGGAGGAAAAATGCGTGCAAGAATAAACACAAAAGCAGACAAGAAGGAGACCATGCCCACAGGGGGGTGTGCGACTTGAATATGCAGAGAGAAAAGAGAAGAATGGACGAGGCTATGGGGTTCTGAAGAAGAATTGAAGAATTTAGTTGTTCTGGTTAAAAGGAGAGAACAAGAAGGATCTCTAAGAGTTTGTAGAAAACATGACCTGAGAAGAAGGTCGCGAGCTTGATGCTGAGGGAGAATCTGATAAACCTCATAGAGGCTGTGACAGAGAAAGAACCTTTGAGAAACTGCAAAATTTCCCTAGTGATATCATGGCTTGGCACGAGGGTGGCCATAACGCTAAGAATGAATGCCTCTGAGCCTACGGTTGGGTGGAAAGGCGAACACCTACAATCAGTTGGTCGGTGATCGATTGTAATCGATAAGTATTTCATATACCATGTGTCCTAGAACTGAAATGAGTGGTTGGATGTCTGTGTCTATGAATAAAATTTGCATTGTATGATTGGTATTAGTAATGCTTATTGTTCTTCTATGAACCCCTGCATTTGAATGGTTTCTATTTGCCTCTGCTTAGCAACAAGAGAACTATTAGACATGGATCTTCAAATGAAATTAGGAATAAGATTATGATTTTTGTGCTGGATGGAAAATCCTTAAGGGAATTTTCCCAAGGATTGATTTTTTAAGGTAAGAGTCGGGGTAGACTTCGCTGGAATGCTTCAGTCCTTTCGACCCCTTGAATTTACCTTTGCATGTTACTAAATAATTCAAGCTCTATGGACGGAGGGCACCTCCTTCAAACCATTCGTTTGTGTGACAAAGGGCTCATGCCCACGACCCTAACCAAATCATGACTAATATTTGAGCGTGTAGCCCCATAACTTGTCAGGGAATCCATATGACCAGGACCTTGGAACCCTTCGCTAGGTCCAAAATGAGCTAAGCTATCTTGGCTTCGAGAGTTTGGGAGTCTGGAGCTCCAGGATGTTATAGCTTTACCACATGCAAAACCAACCGAAGGAAACTTGTTGGTACAATTACCATAGAGGTTGATCGACATCTTGCGGTTTCCTTAACTGTGAATGTGGGATTTGTCCCATCGTTAAACCCTGATCAACTTCTCAGTCACGAAGTGATGATGACCGTCGATCCAAGGATGCTTCAGAATCTCCCTTGACCGTTGGATCTAGGTCGTGGTCAATCTGACGATGACCACTTCGGGAGAACAACAGTGTTAAATAGGCGAAACCCCTAAACACCGAAGTCGCGAAGTGACGAGGACTGTTAATCCGAGGATGCTTTGGGACATCCGCTGACCGTTAGATCTAAGTCATGTTCAATCCAACATTGACCACTATGGGAGAACAAGAGTGTTAAACGAGCGAAACCCTCGAACACCAAAGTCGCGAAGCGAAGAGGACCGTTGATTTGAGGATGCTTCGGGATCTCTCCTGACCATTGGATCTATACTCTGGTTAGTCCTGCACTGACCACTCCATGAGTAAAAAATAAAATAAACATCCAAACCCTTGAATGCCAAAGTCAAGAAGCAACGAAGGTCATAGATCTATAGATCTACGTGGACCTATCTCAACCGTGGGATAAAAGGGGCATTGGGAGGTTGCTAGTGGGAGTTCGGGCTTCAGAGCTCCAGGTGATTTCATAGGTAGGAGAGGCTAGAGGCTCCCGGAGGCTATTCGTGCGGAGTGATGTGGCACACTGACGTCACCTAGGGTGATGTGGACCCATGTTCGACATGCCACTTGTCACCTTGATTCATTCTTTTATAGACCTTATATGCCAATTGGAACATGACATGTGTCACCCATTGATGGGGCCACGTGTCATCTCTGCCCTTTGTCGCGTGTTAATTCCCCTAGCACATGCTCACTTGGCCTAATAGCTAGTGGAGTACTCATGACACTGGGAGTTCGGGAGTTCAGGGAACTTGGGATGCTGTAACGTTGGGATTAATCGACCGAAGGCCCTAACCCACTTGTCCCTACGTCCACATTTAACACACCACCACATGTAAGTGTGGACCCTTTGGGAGTCCATGGTTTTAGAACTTCAGAGGTTTGTAGTGGTATATTGGATAAGCCGAAGGCCCAAATTTACTTTACCGCTCCTGCAAGCTAGAAGAATAATTTAAATATAATTAATTAACTAAGTGGGACCTTGTTCGTAGCTTTGGCATTCGGGAGTTTTGGGGTATATTTATAAGAGCACGAGGAGGAACTTTCGCCAAAGTCCAGAGATTTAGGTGCTTATCGAAATTAAAACTCCTAAGTACTCCTTTGAAGTCTTTAGTTATATTATAATATAATTCAATAGAATTATATTATAATATGATTAATGAAAGAACAAATTGACAATGTTTAATTAAATTAATAGGCCTATAAGAGCTAGGCAAGCGTCAACCTTAGGTTGGAAAAGTCCTTGTATTCTATGTTGAGGTGGCATGCCATATGATAGGGAGCCACGTGGATGCCACATGGTGACGAGAGACCCTAGTTGGTAAAGGCCTAAAGAACTTTGAAGGGCCATAGCTTTCGATCTAGATCTCAGATCTAGACAAACTTATAGTCGTTGGAAAGCTCTTGAAAAACAAAAGAGCATGGAGGTCTTGGGAAAAGGATTTGAGATGGTTCAGAAAAAGAGAAAAAAACTTATACCCCATCCCTTAAAAGGATACCTAAGTGGTTGGTTATGTGACACATGCCTCCATTTGAAGGTTCTGCGGATGATGATTGAGTTCAATTCCTAGTGAAGCCAATTTTCCTTGAAACCGCTTGCTATTTCTCTTCATGATTGTTGCTTGAGGGAGCCACTTCTGCCTTCTTAAATTTCCTTGCAAAGTGCACATATCCATGGCACATCTTACACTTAAAGGGAGACTGCTCATAATCCAGTTGCTACACATGTTGCCAATTGTTTAGGGATATTATCACGAATTCAAGTATTCCTTTCTCTAAATTGACCTCAACACAAATTATGGTGCAGGGGAAGAGATTCTCCTTTGGATCTGCCTTGTCTATGTAGCATCATATTGAATTTCCTATGCATCTCAGAGCATCGCCATTCCAACAGTGAAGAGGGAAGTACGGTAACCTAACCTAGATCGGGATTGCAGAAGGGATATATTTTCTGGGTTGAAGTCAGGGGTCCATTTGTTCAGATACATACCTCTCACCCGCGTGAAGTATGGTCCAATTCGAAAGATTAAATTTCTATCCTCCTTGAGTTCGAAAAGAAAGGCGAAGAATCCTCTGTTGTAGAATAAATGGTTCACCGAGCCTTTGATAAGGGGTTTCCATTTTTTTTATTCTATCCAAAAATCCATTGTCTTTGGAGAGGGACAAATAAATGTAAATTGACCAATTAAGCCCCACTCAGGCATGGCCAAAGATTTTTTTTTTGTGATGTGGAGGGAGGAAGCACAATTTTTGGCATCTCATCTAGTTTTTTGACGAATTTAGATTGTTGAGTTTTAGAAGATTTGACAGAGGTCGAGACCATCAAGCAGAAAGCCAAAGCTTATTCATCAAGAGGGGGATTAGGCCCCCTCCCATCTCCATCCACCATTCAACGATCAAAATTGGGCTTTCGCAATAGGGTTTCGTGACTTAGAGTGCTACTACCTTCTTTATTGTAGATTTTTAAGGTTTTTAATTGCATATTTATAGGGATTTAAGATTATGGTGGAAAAATGTCGTAATTTTAAACGAAAAAAAATGGTGATTCTAGTAGCACCGATTTTTTATTTAGGGGTTGATTTTGGTGGTTTTGACACAAAAATATCAATTTTTAGGGATATAGTTTTTGTTTTGAAGTCATAGTTCTTGTCAAGTCAGTAACTATGTTAGAATTGAACCAAAGAAATGCAAACATTTTTCAACAAGAAACTTCTAAATCTTGTTTTAAAACAAAATCCAATACAAACTCTCAGGAAAACTAAATATCAAGAAATAAAGACACACCATTTTCTCAAAATTTGAAACAAAAATACAAAAATCCTTTAACACCCAAAACAATACAAACATAACCAAACCCAAAATCAAAACCAAGCCAAATTCTAGTGTATTTTTTAAGTGAAACTCCCAACTTTGTTGAGGCTTAAATGGACGAACAAAAAATAAAATAATCCCAAAATTGATTATTGGACTAAAACTCAAGGCCTAAAATCAAAGAAGACAATGCTAAAGGAGTTGCGAATTATACCCTTTTAAAATTAGATTGAAAATTAATGAAAATAAGAAATGAAGAGTATCAAACCTAAGTTGTTCACAACTTCCTATAAAAAAAAGTTTCATATGGTATGACATTGCAAGCAAAATGAAACTCACTTTATATCTCAAAATTGAGACACAAAGGAAAAATAATATGTGGGCTAGCTAGTCCCAACTTAGCATATAACTCTTAGCATATAACTCTAGAAAAAAATAAGGTTTAATTGAAATTAGAATTTCTTAGCAATACCAAATATAAATATATATTGAAAGCAAATTGAAATCTTATTTTTTTTAGTTTAAATTAAAAATACCAAATTAGACTAAGAATAAAAACCCAAAATCAATGTAAGGAATAAAAATAGAACTTAAATCAAGGAATTCAAATTATTGTTGAGTAGAGCTTTGAAACCAATGGTCAAAAGTATGTGCTTTTGAACTTGCACTATTTCTAAAAGTATGTTAAATTGAAGTTCAAATATTACCTCTGATTTTTGCAGTCTAAAAGAAGAAGCACCATGGAATTCACATGTAGAATGAGATCAAAAGGAACCTCCTCATCCTTTCAAATCTCTCATGAATGGTCAACATAAATAATACCAAAAGGACGAGTTGGAGGATTCATAAACTAGAATAAATTATATGCCCAAACCTACATTAACTTGCATGTAATGTAGACATGCAAATCTCAATTTCAATTGATTATTGAAATTAAAAACATTATCATTATAATAGTGATATGTTCCAATTTTTTTCATACAAATTATGAGAAAGTAAGGTAATATGTTATGTGGTGATCATCATAACAAATACAATAAAAAAAAAGTTACTAAAAAAATAACATATTTCCAATTTTGCATCCAAATTTCCAAGTACACATTATTACAAGAGATCATAGGTTTGCAATTATACATCCAACTTTTCCAAGTACACAAATTATTACAAGAGATAATAAGTTTCCAATTATACATCCAACTTTCCAGATACACCACATTAATGTTACATATAAATTTAATTGTAAACTTTAAAAATACCATAATTTAAACATGTTTTTATTTTATAACAACAATGAAGAACAACTCCAAATTCATTTTTAATTCAAGAAAAATAAAAATAAAAAATATTTCTCATTGCAAATTTTTAATCATGTACATTTTGAAATAAAATAAATAAATATTCTTCATTGCAAATTTTTAACGCATGTACATTTTGAAATTGAATATTTAAATTATTAGATCATTTGTTTTATTGTTGTATTTAACTTTATCATAGTAACATAGTAACTTGTTAAGGTGACCACCAAATTCTAAAACTACTCATACCTACCTTTATTGCCTTCAGGTATAAGGTTCACTTAATGAATTCAATTCAATTCATTAAAGGAGTAATTATTGAATCTTAAGGTAGGATTTTCCATTAAAATGGGGTCAAACACTCATGACATGTGTTAGCACTCTGTAATTTCTTAGGCTAAAGAAGAAATGGGTAAAGGTAACCACAAAACCACTTTGGAGTCAAGGATCTATCCCTCCAAGACTCAGAGAGGGATCTCTCTGTATGATTTAGCTTTGTTTAGATTGGATGTTAGGCTAATTACGAAAGTACATGGTTGTTTGTTTGTTTTGAATTGTTTGGTTGGAACAACAAGGGAAAAACCATTGGGCAATGGAGTCACAACTCATAATGGATCAAAACTAGGGCATAACAGGCTAATATGGTAGGGAAAGGTAAGAAAATCCACTAGATCTTCAAGATTTAATGCATGAGAAAGATTGAACAGATTAATAAATCCAATTAAACACAGAGCAACTGAGAATTCTGAGTTTAATATTCAGTGGAAAAACACATAAATTATTCCAAGCAAGTGACAGAGGGTACATTTAAACCAATTATGTCCTTTTGTCTCCTTAAAATAATTTAGAATGTAGAAAACAATTTTGATAATAGAAAGAACAAATTAACAGAGAAAATAAACTTCACCAATGAGATTGGCCACAATAATCCTTCAATGGTCACACTGTATTACTGGAAATCTCATCCATGGAGGCTCTATGAGCTACTTTACAGAATTAGTTTCATCCTTCTAACATGTCCTAACTGATCAACCTCTAATACTTCGAAATGTGAAGTATTTATAAATTTATTTACAAAGATCATGTCATAAATGAGCAGGATTTATTTTAAGAAAAATCTAAACTAACTATTACAATCATAGAGGTTTGTTGATATTCATTCAAAGATCTGGTACTGTTTTGATGGGATTTGTGGGTGATATGTGCCTTTGATTTCTACTCTTTGCCATCTGTCCCTTTGACTCTTTGCCTCCCAAAATTCTGAAAAATAGGGTCCAGTTATCTCTTTGAGTATCTCAACCTGAGATAGCTGTGTAAAATATGGGGGAGTTTTTTGTATATCATCTTGTTCTGAGAAAAAACCTCTCTCGGTTTTCTGAAATTCATCTCCATCCAATCGGGATCCGCATTTGAAAACTATGTGTCAAATAGGAAAATCCGAAATCCCAAAAAATAGGGCTCAAATATTCTATTTATTCTCCCAATTCATGGCACCTATGAAAAATCTGAGAGAGATTATTTTATTTCAGCCCGTTTTGGAGAAAAACCTCTTTCGGTTTTGCAAAATGAGCCCTAGTTTGCTCGGAATCCGTCTTGGAATATGACTAGTTAAAACTGGTTTTGGGAGGGGGATGGTGGTTACGTATAGGATGATGTCGGGGAAAGTGTCCAGTGGATATGGGATGAGTAAATGAAAGAGTGTAAGTGATAGGGATAGGCGTAAAATGGCATGTAGAGAATGAGGGGATAGGTGGCGGGTAGCGAGAGGAGAATGTGGATGCGAAGGTGATGTGTAGGGGGAGAAGTCAGAGAGGTGATGTGGCAAACTGGAGAGTGAAATAAAGTATGGAGTGGAGGTGACAGGGAGCGTGAGTGGAATATAGGTGTAAGTGGGGAGAGTGGCAGTATAGGGTGAGCGGTTAGGCAAGTTCCCAGNGTGGTAAGTGGAATTGAGCCGGGGGGGGTTCCGGTAGAATGTGAGTTTGACACATTGTACATACCCCATGTTGGGAAAACTACTTTTCCCGGACCCCCTTCCCCACTGTTAAAGGCAGAAGGGTTAGGGGGGTCTGGGATTTCCTGAGAGCCATTGATCTAGGCGCGTATAATTACCATCATTGAGATAAGTGTGGGAGATTAACCACTATCTGGATCCCCCCCACCGTTAAAGGTAGAAGGGTCCGGGGGGATCTGGAATGCTATGAGGACCGTCGATCTGAGCGTGATGGGTGTCGTCGAAGAGATTAGCGCAGGACTTATGCGCTACAGGACAACATGTCTTGTCGCTTAGAAAACTTAGGCTAAAAAGTATATGCTGGGTAGTGCTAGGCTCAATTTTCTCCTTTTTACACCATAATTTCACATTTTTGTGCCAAATTTAACCCAATCTAATCAATCAAAGGGAATTTCGACTGTGCTGACCCTATTGATGTTTCCTTTCCCCTTCTTCCTTTGAGAAAATATTTGCAGGATGGAATATCTTTTACCACATAACATCACTAAAAGAAGAAAATTTCAATCACTATTTGATCCTATGAAATATAGGGTTATAAAAGTGGCTCCACTTGGGCATGGTGCTCTCCTTATGAGGTGCCAAGAACAATGTAGAATAAGTATCCTGATCCATTGGGATGATCCCAAAATATGCAACCTGATCTGTCATGAAAAACTTATGTGACTGAAAATTAATTAATCATGTGCTCCAAACTTTAACTGAATCAAATCCACTCTGAAATCTAAATTGTACTCTAACACTAAAAACCGAAACCAAATTGATAAACAAAAAATTGTTGAAAGGAATGCTCGCGAAGCTAAGATTATTCACACACTCCTACCCTAATCTACTGAAATTACTGCTCAATTATGTAATGAAAAAATGCCAATGAAGCCAATCCAATAATTGATCTAATATTAAGGTCCTAACCCGCACATAGGTAGATCAATGTATTCGGATGTAATAAAGGTCAATATTAATAAGGCCTTTCAATAAAATAGAATAAGGTGGATGTAAGAAGACCTAATAGAAGCTTCCGCTTCTAGAAGAATCTTCCTCT
>ML794206.1:185265-200681 GCA_009831015.1 Picea engelmannii | reverse complement strand
ATTTCTCTTCTACAAGCTAAGTTGGAGTTTCATCTTTGACTATGTTGTGAATTGAATACACAAAATAATCATTTTCCAATCCATAATACCAAGGGTGAGCTGCAAAGTGCTTGGAAATAGTGAGACTTTATTTATCTGTAAATAATGGAACATGATGACCTTGAACAACAAGTTCATTTCCGTTGATGACTTTCTACATCATTTCTTTCATTGTGCTAGCCAGAATGTCTAGTTTAGCTTCTAAAGATTTTAGTTGCTCCTTTGCTATTTTCTTCCTTTCTTCTACCTTGATCTTTGAACTTTTGATCAGTAAATTAGCTTCTACATTAATTGCATTATCCTGCATTTCCTTGAGTGTTGTAGTGGTCCTTTCTCTCAATTGAAATTCCATCTCTGAATCAAAGGCATCTGAGTAGTGTAAGAGAGCCAAACCAGGAGGTGGTCTTATATCAGCAGGCATGGAATTGTAAACTTGATTGAATCTGGCTGAAAAGTGTTGCACTGTCTTTCCTGGTTGTCTTTTCAAATGATCATACTCTTATAAAATGAGAAAAATATTTCTCTTGATCTCCCATTTACCAAGGAAGACTTCTACAAACTAATGAAAATTGGATATGCTTGCAGCTGACAAAATTTTGAACCATTCCTTAGCTCTATCTTGCAAAGATAGAGAAAAAGGTATGATGCAAACATCATCTTCTTCCACCTCAAACAAATCAAGAAAATTCTCAAAACCCTGAATGTGTTTCTCTGCAGTGATGTTACCATATTCTCCATCAAACTTGGGAATGCATTTGTAGTAATTGACAAGGAAATCATGGAGTATAGGGGGTAAGATAAGAGGCTTGTATCTATCTAGAATATTTACAGGTGTAGGAGTATGTACAGGGACTATAAATCTAGGCTTGATCTCTTGAGTCTCATCAGGTTGAATTTGATCAACATGAGTTTCAACAATATGGTCTTGGCCAGGTTCACAAAAAGGGAAGAAATAATTAAAAATAAAACCAATTATGTCTTGGATAAAATTCCAAATTGCATACCTGATCTTTTCAGATTGTCTTGTCATTGTTTTAGGTTCTTCCTCCAGTGGAGCCTTTGGATTGGAACTGATCTGGATTTGATTGGAGTTGTCAGGTGGATGATTCAGCCTTCTTGTGTCTGATCACTATCCACCATCAGTAATCAGATCTGGAACTTGATATTCTTTTATGAGGAAGGGTCCCCATTATGGTCGAAACTATGTTAACACTCTGTAATTTCTTAGGCTAAAGAAGAAATGGACAAAGGTAACCACAAAACCACTTTGGAGTCAAGGATCCATCCCTCCAAGACTCAAAGAGGGATCTCTCTATATGATTTAGCTTTGTTTGGAATGGATGTTAGGCTAGTTATGAAAGTACAGGGTTGTTTGTTTGTTTTGAATTGTTTGGTTGGAACAACAAGGGAAAAACCATTGGGAAATGGAGTCATAACTCAGAATGGATCAAAACCAGGTAATAACAGGCTAATATGGTAGGGAAAGGTAAGAAAAACCACTAGATCTTCAAGATTTAATGCATGGGAAAGATGGAACAGATTAAGAAATCTAATTAAACACAGAGCAACTGAGAATTCTAAGTTTAATCTTCAGTGGAAAAACACAGAAATTATTCCAAGAAAGTGACACAGGTATATTTAAACCAATTCAATCCTTTTGTCTCCTTAAAATAATTCATAATTTAGAAAACAATTTTGATAACATAAAGAAGAAATTAACAGAGAAAATAAACTTCACCAATGGGATTGGCCACAAGAATCCTACAATGGTCACACTGTATTACTAGAAATCTCATCCATGGAGGCTCTATGAGGTGCTTTACAAAATTAGTTTCATCCTTCTAACACGTCCTAACGTATCAACCCCTAATACTTCGAAATGTGAAGTATTTATAAATTTATTTACAAAGATCATGTCATAAATGAGAAAGATTTATTTTAAGAAAAGTATAAACTAACTATTACAATCATAGAGGTTTGTTGAGATTCATTCATAGATCTGGTACTGTTTTGATGGGACCTATGGGTGATCTGTGCCTTTGATTTCTGCTTTTTGCCATCTGTCCCTTTGACTCTTTGCCTCCTGAAATTCTGAAAAATAAGGTCCAATTATTTATTTGAGTATATCAACCTGATATAGTTGTGTAAAATATGGGGGAATTTTTTGTAGATTAGCTTGTTCTGAGAAAAAACCTCTCTCGATTTTCTGAAATTCATCTCCATCTGACCGGGATCCGTATTTGAAAACTATGTGTCAAACAGGAAAATCCATAATCCTGAAAAATAGGGCTAAAATATTCTCTCTATTCTCCCAATCCACGGAACTTGTGAAAAATCATAGAGAGATTATTTTATTTCATCTCGTTTCGGAGAAAAACCTCTTTCGGTTTTGCAAAATGAGCCCTGGTTTGCCCGTAATCCATCTCGGAAGATGACTGGTTAAAACTGGTTTCAGGAGGGGGAAGGTGGTTACATATAGGATGACATGGGGGAAAGTGTCCAGTGGAGATGGGATGAGTAGATGAAGGAGTGTAAGTGATAGGGATAGGCAGAAAATGACATGTAGATAATGAGGTGACGGGTGGTGGGTAGTGAAAGGAGAATATGGATGCAAAGGTGATGTGTAGGGGGAGAAGTCAGAGAGGTGATGTGGCAAACTAGAGAGTGGATTGAAGTATGGAGTGGAGGTGATAGGGAGTGTGAGTGGAAAATAGGTGTAAGCGGGGAGAGTGGCGGTATCGAGTGAGCGGTTAGGCGGGTTCCCGGAGGGGGGGGAGGGTAGGTGGTAAGTGGAATTGAGTGGGCGGGTCCGGTAGAATGTGAGGTTGACACATTGTGCGGGGCCCGCGTTGGGAAAACCACTTTTCTTGGACCCCCCCCCCCCCCCCCCCATCGTTAAAGGCAGAAGGGTTGGGAGAGTCTTGGATTTTCTGAGAGTTGTTGATATGGACATTGATAATTACCACCATTGAGATAAGAACGGGAGATTAACCACTATCTCGGATCCCCCCCCTCACCGTTAAAGGTAGAAGGGTCAGGGGGGGGTCCAAAATGTTATGAGGAATGTCAATATGAGCGCGATGGGTGCCGACGGAGAGATTAGCATAGGACTTACGCACTATAGGAAAAAATGTCTTGTCGCTTAGCAAACTTAGGCTAAAAAGTATACGCTAGGTAGCGCTAGGCTCAATTTTCTCCTTTTTACACCATAATTTCACATTTTTGTGCCAAATTTAACCCAATCTAATCAATCAAAGAGAATTTCAATTGTGTTGACCCTACCTTTCCCCTTCTTCCTTTGGGAAAATGTTTGCAGGATGGAATATATTTTACCACATAACATCATCGATGGAAGAAAATATCAATCACTATTTGATCCTATGAAATATAGGGTTATAACAACATGGTCATTGGGTGAGATATTTTTAAATTCGCACATATAGGCCATTATTTGTCACATGCTAAGGGGTAGAGTTCACCTCATTGAGAATTTAGCTTGAGATAATGAAAACTCTATGTATGCTAAAATCATGTTCAAATCAAAGAAAATATGAGGACAGTGATGGTAATGCTAGTTGTTACAAAAAAAAATATGGTAGGATAAATGTTGATTCAATTAGATGTTTATTTTTTAAGAAGAAGCTTAATATAATTATTCATTTGACAAGAATTTGTCAAAAAAAAATTAGAGTTCTTGTTATTTTAGATAAATTGTATTTAGTATTTATTTTTATTTCGTTTCAAAAATTAGTGTTATCGCTAACAACATTTTTTTTAAAGGTGAAAATTACAAAACGTTTCAACTATGATATGAAATGTTGTAACAAAACCATAAAATCGACCTCCAAAAAAAAATGGGTGCTACTTATATATCCCCTTTTTTAGAGGGTTAAAATTATAACTCGTTTGAAATTGTGGCCTTGAAAATTGGTACCGTTGTAAACAAAATCCTTGAAATCGATCCACGGATAAAAAATTGGTGTTGCTAGTCGCATCACCTTTTTTATTCCGAGGTTAAAATTACAACTTGTTTGATACAATGACCTTGATAACTAGTTTTTCTTGTAGTATCTTAGTTTCCTGTTATCCTCTAATTCTTTATCACACTACATATTCTCCTTAAATTTAGAAGTGATAATATTTGTAATATTATCGGTATTGTGTGTGTGTACACACACACACACAATACCGATAATATTACAAATATTATCACTTCTAAATTTAACGAGAATATATATATATATATATATATATATATATATATTCTTTTTTTTAAATGTTTTTACTTTTATTTTTTTATTTTAAAATGTTCATTTACATCCTTTTATTTAAAACCATTTTCTGGTGAATTTTAGGTCTAAAAAAATAAAATAAAATGGTGTTGCGATTAACACAATTTTTTGATCGTGTTGATTTTGAGGTTTTAGTTCGTAGTGACATCAGTTGTCAATGCTAGTGTATCAAACATGTTGTAATTTTAACCTCGATATAAAAAGGGGGTTGATCCAGGATCATTTCGTTAGGTGACTTATTAAAGAATTGCATAAAATGAGCATAAACTAAAGTACACCATAAAGAAGGAAAAACTCAAAAGGAAAGAGACATAATCATGCAATATGAACACAAAGAACTTGATAACAGAGTTCGTCCCTAGTGGACTACGTCTCCGGGTCTTGCTCTCAAATGGGTAGGTCTTTTTATTAACTCCACAAAAGAATTGCGAAAAATACATAAGTATACCTCATTTTGGAGTTAAGCCATAGAAGCTTTGCTCAGATTAGAAAACTAACACCACTAGTGCATTCATGGCGTCGTTTTACCTAAAAATGACTGTCTCCACACCTCGATCCGAGTCAGACACTTTCAGGCCCCCAAGACACCCCTGCCTCGGTTTCCATGCCACTACTCCTACGATAAATGACTAGACAGATATCGAAAGCCTTGCCCAGCCTCGAAAACTGTGCAAAAATCTATACTGTACGGATGCACTCGGTCTGCCTCCTTCGTGCTCTGTCTTGAATCCCGAACCCCTTCTTATACAATTTGTCTATCGGTTATCCAATAATGAGGAATCTGGGTGCATTGGTTATGGAGGCTAAGTTAAGACATAGGTTGTTGGGGAGGTTTCATGGTCGAATCTCACAATCTTCCCCTTTTAGCATATTGTTGGCGCACTCCGCTAATTCTGGAGGAGGTTTTGGTGGGCTGTTAAATGGCAGAATGTTCTAAATATATTGGAATATGCTAAATTTGGTGGATGGTTGGGATAAGCCCCTAAGCCGGCGGAAGGTTTTGTTGGCGCACTCTGCTAATTCTGGCGGAGGTTTTGGCGGGCGGTTAAATGGCAGAATGTTCTAAATATAGTGGAATATGCTAAATTTGGTGGACGGTTGGGATAAGCCCCTAAGTTGGTGGGAGGTTGTGGTCGTATGGGCTAAAACATGTGTTCAGGGGCTAGGCTGAAGGCCTAGCTCGTTTCCTTTGGCGCCTAGTTCAAAATTTAAACTTAAATGTAATTTCAAACATATTACAAATAAGGACTAAAGTTTGGTGTAGTGGTAGCGCGGATTTGTGGGGCCTTTGGGCTAGTGAGAGGTCATGAGTTCAACTCTTGGGGAGTCATAAAACTTTTACACATCAACCATTGGAGGGGTTCCACGTGGCACCCTATAATTTGGCCATAAAATTGTCACTTGTCACAATCTGATTTTCCCATGAAACTGACACGTGTCATCACCTAACTTGCCCACGTGTATGCCATCCTTTCCACGTCATCCCATGCCAACTCAATTGTATGGATGTTCCATGTGTCACCCTTGCAGTGGTGTCATGTGTCACCTTGCCTTTTTCCTTTTGACCAAGTTTGGTTGAACTTTGATCGGTTATAACTTTTGATTCGTAACTCTGTTTGACGAGTCGTTTGCGTCGTTAAAAAGCTTACGACACGCTCTTCGTGATCATGCCCTTTTAACTGAGTTTTGGGAACTTTGAATTTTTTCCCTTTTGTTATCTGTTGAAGCCATTCTGAGCATTTTGAGTTGTTCTTAGCCTTCTATGGATCCTTTTTGGATCAGGGGTGCTACTAGCAACAACACTTTTTGAATCGAGGATTGATTTTAAGGTTTTTGTTTGCAATGGTACCAGTTGTCAAGGCCATGGTTTCAACCAAGTTGTAATTTTAACCCTGAAAAAAAAGGGGGTGCTATTGGTAGTACCCCTTTTCATTTTGGGGGTCGATTTTAAGGTTTTTGTTTTTAAATTGACCCATCAAACAAGTTGTAATTTGAACCCCCAAAAAAATAAAAAATAAATTAGGTGATTTTGGGAGCACCACTTTTTTATTCGAGAGTGATTTTAAGGTTTTTAATTGCAACTTTACAAAGATTTAAGACCATGGTGGCAAAATGTTGTAATTTTAATCTAAAAATAAAAGGTGATTCCAGTAACACTAGTTTTTATTTAGGGGTTATTTGGTGTTTTTCATACAAAAATATGGATTTTTAGAGATAGAGTTCTCATTTTGAGGTCACAGTTCTCGTCGACTCAATCACTATGTTGCTTCTTTGGAAACCATTTACACCCTAAAAGAAATTGGGCAAAAGTTGCTAAAAGAGTTAGCAACAAAGAGTCTATGACCAACCAACCAGGCCAATGATGTCAAATAACGCTACTCTAACTAATTTTTGGTATAACTTGATACACTAGAGGAATGTTTGGATGTTTAATTTTCTTATAAAAATTGTGTTGTTAGTATGAGTTATATTTTCTCATAAATGTAACAATAATTTATTGATGACACATTAAGAAGTGAGATACCTTTGCAACTTAGGTGGGAAAATGTATAACAGTTTGTCATGTTAATAAAATAAAATGGAAATAAATCAAAACCCAGAGTGAAATTTTCAATTGTAAAAAAGAAAGAAACCTTGAAAAATCATGATACTAATAATAAAACAAATTATCATAAATTCATATTAACCTCACATCTTTTAAGCATGATGAGGTTTGTGTTTTTGATAAATTGTACAAAATTTTATTCCTGTCAATGCTTAAAAAACTTAGGACTTGATTGGATCTATGTTAACATTAAACACAATCAATTGACCTTTGTAGTGAAATTATGGATGCTTTTAGACCAAAAAGAGCACCAAATTATCATAAAAAAGTGATTTTATTTGAACGTATTTGTAATGTCTTACATATGGAATATAATTGGAAGGATTTGAAATCCTTATCTATACTTAGATTGTTAAGAATTCACCACTTATCAAGAAGAGGGATATTGTATCACAACGAATGACATATCGCCTCAACCTAACTAAATATATGTTAATTTTTTTATTTATTTTGTTTATGATTATATTGTTAGAAATAATATGTGTGCTTGTTTAACCATAGACAATATAGAAATATTGTCACCCAACCATAGGCCGAAGTCACCCCCGAACAACTTAATCTTGACAGAGAGAATAATTCCATAAGAAAACCCTAGGTCCAAAGGCCAATCAAGGTAGCGTACCACTCTCCAGAGCTAGCGTACCAAGTAGAAAGTCCAAACCATAACCAAGAGAAAGTCCAAGCCTAAAATCGAAAATACTAGTTGCAGTAGTTGCAACTGCGGCTACTCTCCAAACTTGAGCACTTACTGAATTTCTACAGTTGCGAGCTGTGTGTGTACAAATGAGCTCTGGCATCATGTATTTATACTGCTCTTTCTTAGCTGTCTAGGATGACTTCTCTTTCTGGAGGCTAAAGACTCAATATTAATTATTTTCTTTAGCTGACTTGTCTTCTAGGGTTATGTCCAAAGCTTTAGGGTTTATTCTTGCTTTCCAGAATATTCTATTATTGTCAGGGTTACACTTGGTGGTTAATACCTCTTGCAGCTACCATAATATCAACACTCCCTCCTAGCTAGGGAGGTATTGAAAACAATGGTCTTGAGCACAAACATACCATTCAACTAGTAGCATCATCATATCCACATAGGATATCTCATGATCAAATCATGAGCACCATCATCACTATCAGTATCATCTGATAGCATCAACTGCATCATCTCTCGAAGCAATACTTGATCTAAGTAATCAGGCATGATGTTGGATAAGTCACTCACTCCACAGAGTGATACAAGAACTATTCTTCTAATCCAAACATATGTCCTAAAAGAATAATTGTTCCAACAGATGTTGGAAGCCATGCCATGGGATACAAGAACTATTCTTCTAATCTGGACATATGTCCTAGAAGAATAACTATCTTAGACCATTTTCTGGCTGGAGAATATCTGTCCACCAACACACTAACTATCCATCTAGCTGATAATCATTTCCAACACCAATGATAGTTTTCATAGAAATTATAACAATTCCATTCAATAGAAGACAACTGTGTCTATCCATAGTAGTAAACAACTACTATCTAGTGGTACAAAACCACACCAAGTAGCACATGACTATTTAACTAGTGACACACAGTCACAACCAGTGGAACACATCCACCACCGTGGCATACAACTATTGTCCAGAGACATATAGTCTCCACAGTAATCATATCATTTGATATCAACCTGCATAACAATATCATGATACAAACTGAGACATCTGGGCCATTCTTCCACTCACATCTGTGATATCTGGAAGAGCATATACCCTCAGGAGGTAAAACATCATCCATGGGCTATCTGGACTATTCTTCTCAAGAATAGAAGAATAATTGTCCCTAATATATGATCCTGGACCATTCACCTAACTGGGCCATTCCTACGACACTAATCATAGTGCAACTTGGAGTGAATGAATCTACCCTAGGAATGCCTGTCCCTGATTGTTGAACCTAGACCATTCACATAACTGGGCCATTCCTCCGGCACTAATCATAGTGCAACTTGGAGTGAATGAATCTGCCCTGGGATTGCATGTCCCTGATTGTTGAACCTAGACCATTCACCTAACTGAGCCATTCCTTCGACACTAATCATAGTGAAACTTGAATATAATGAGTCTTCCCTAGGGAATAACTGTCTGCACCATTTCCTAATGGAAATGATTGTCCTGCACCAACCTCCAAAACAGACCATTCTTTAAAACTACTCACAACTGTGAACTTTGAAAGAATGACAGCCACGAGGCAAACCATTCTACTTGACCACTACTTAGAGTGACTTCCAAGAATAATGATTGTCCTAGACCATTCCCCCACAGTGGACATAAGGGGAATCACTATCTATGGTAAATCAACAATCTATCAGACCATTTTCATTATGAAAATGACTGTCTGATCTAGACCATTTTTCGAACTGGAAAATGCCTATCCGTTAGAAATCTCAAACCACTTTATGAACTGGAAAGAAACTACTCATCCTGGACCACTTTTCAAAATGAAAAATGACTGTCCATAAATCAATAACATATCAGTGCTCCCTCCCAACCTAGGAGTAATCTCTTCCTTTTTCAATAAGGAATTCATCTTCATGAGCCCCAACTTGTTTCTTAAGTACACAAAATTTTCATCTTGGACAGAGGCTTTACCGAAATACTCGCTATCTGTTCATCTGTGGAGATATATTGGAGAACCACTTCTCTTTTCTAGACTTCATCGCAGAGAATATAATGCTTGATATCAATGTACTTCGGTCTATCATGGAACACTGGTTTTCTCTGAAGACTTCATATAGATATGATCATTACAATATATCATGGTTGAATTCAACATTTTTATTTCCTGCTAGCTCATGACATCGTGGCAAGGCTCAAACTGAAACATATCCAAGTAGCACTTCTTTTGTCATCATGAGATTTTTCCATGGATTAGAAATCCATCATCCCAGACTTCTGAGTAACTATTATGATACACTATCTCTATCATAGAAAGCTTCCGCCACGCTTCTACTGTATATGAGATGTTGTACATCATGTTGTTTTAATCCATACAAGGTCTTCTTATATCTGCATACATGAGTCTGTTTCTGGTATAAGCTTCTTTCTCACTTTCTTTATTGGGAAGAACAATCTTTTACATGTAAATTCCAATCCATGGATACTACAAGACGTATATCTAGTTTACTAGAACAAGATGTTGTCATAGTCTTCTCCCTCCTTCTAGAAGAATATCTGAATCTTGCAATGCTTCCATTCATAAGTCTTTTTTCACATTTTCTTACATACATTGTTCTTTATCATAACTTCCATTTCTTCTTCTCAATTGCTTCTTAGTGGGTTCAAACCAAGCTGGTAGTCTTGTGATTCTCGGTATAATAACTGGTTGTTCTTGCTTTTGTTTTTTTCTTGTAATCTTCATGTTCTTCCTCATGTATTTATTGGATGTAGATGTACAATCAATGATACTTTAAAGATTATTTTCGAGGAAGACTTCTTCTAGAGTCAAACTGAACACATGTTGCTTATCATGGTTGCTACTTTCAATTTGGAACATGGACAGATACCTCATAATCCTCAATGGATCATATCATTTAGGATTATCTCCCTCCTAATCCTTACTTCATGCATGAATGTATGCTCTTCTTTTGGAATTCAATAATCAACTCCCTCCATCTAAGAGAGTCCACGCTTTCGTCTGCATCCTTATTTCCTTCTGTAAAGTGTCACAAGTCTTTTTCTAATTTTCTCTTAATTGTTGACTTCTTTTTGTTTTGACTTCTTTTGGGTTTCTTCAAGTTTGATTCCAATTTCGGTTTATCTTGCAATTGTTACTTATGTAATAGCTTCCACATGAATTGTTAACAAGGATTGTCAATGTACTTCATCTTTTCATGTGTATTGCTTGACTTTTAGTCATCGTGATAGCAATCCTTATCTTGTTATTCTTCCATAGGTATTGTTTCACTTAAACATGTTATCTTCTAAGAAATAGATATGCAAGATATGTACAAAAACTATGTAAGCATGGTATGTACAAGAACTATGAAGAATATTGTTACCTTGTCTTAGAAGAAGAAGTTTGTTTTATCCTTCTTGGCCTTCTTTGAGGGCTCCCTTTCTTCGACAATGATGCTTCATCTATTTCTTTCCTTAGGCCAAACTTCGTCTTATTCCTGAAATTATTGAATTTTGTTGTGAAGGATTGATCATCGTATTTCTTTTGGGATTTCTCTTTTGTGCTAATCCTTGATTCTTCTTGTGCACAACAAGTCCAAAGTTCTTCAAATGTGAGATACTCCTTTCTTGTGTTCATACTTGCAGCAAATTCATTCAATGTCTTGGGAAGGATGTTGAGTACTATATTTACCAGTTCCTTAATAACCTGTAGTTGATCTCTTAACAGAGAGATTCTCACAAATTATGATGTTATGATTTCATCATCATTCATTTTCATGACACAAATCTCATTCTTCTGACTCATTACTTGTCTAATGTTTCTGATTAAGAAGAGATTAGTTAGGGCATCGTACATCTTCTTAGATGAGTCAAGATGAGACATGTAGGGTATCAAGTGGTCTTTTATAGAGTCCACTATGATACTCAACTGCAACATTTTGAGGTTCTTTCTCTTTTCCTTCTTCAAAATGTGGTTCCACGATCTTTCCTTTCATGATAACAAACCCTTTATTCTTGGCAAGGATGAGGTCAATCCTTGTCTTCCATGCTCTGAAGCTTGAAGCCCCTTATAGCTTGTTTTCTGACTTCATAGAGTAAGTCATGACTGCTTGACTTGGTCAACCTTTGACTTTGACCAAAAACTCAAAATTGACGTCTTAGCTTGTTGAGAATACCAGGAGGTGCGCTAGTTTAGGGTGCACTAGGATATCTAGAAATTAGGTCAATCTCTTCACTTAAGGTGCCTCAACACGAGGATTAGGGTTTCATTGCTGCAACAAAAACTTTGATTGCAACTATAACTGTAATTAAGAAAATCCTCCCAATATATATTCCAGTCTTTAGACTATCTGAATATAGTGTGGGCCCATAACTTGTTAGAAATAATAGGTGTGCTCGTTTAACCATAGACAATATAGCAATATTGTCACCCAACCATAGGCCAAAGCCACCCCCAAGCACCTTAACCTTGACAGAGAAAATAATTTTGGAAGAAAACCCTAGGTCCAAAGGCCAATCAAGGTAGCGTACCACTCTCTAGAGCTAGAGTGCCAAGCAAAAAGTCCAAAACATAACCAAGATAAAGTCCAAGCCTAAAACCAAAAATACTAGTTGCAGTAGTTGCAACTGCAGAGACTCTCCAAACTTGCGCACTTACTGAATTTCTGCAGTTGCGAGATGTGTGTGTACAAATGAGCTCTAACATCCTGTATTTATACTGCTCTTTCTTAGCTTTCTAGACCGAATTCTCTTTCTAGAGGCTAAAGACTCAATATTAATTATTTTCTTTAGCCGACTTGTCTTCTAGGGTTATGTCCAAAGCTTTAGGGTTTATTTTTTCTTTCCGGAATATTCTATTCTTGTCAGGGTTACATGTGGAGGTTAATACCTCCCGCAGCTACCATAATATCAACATATACTACTTTTTCCTCACTCATTGATTGAAGAGATAGTGATATACGATATATATTACTTTACTATATCAAACAAGTGAGAAAACAAACTAGGGTCTAGAGAAAGAGACAAAAAAGGAACTCATGATTATTGTGTTCATTGTTGGATAATCAAAGTTTGAATGGATGAGCAAGATGAAGTGATCCTATCTCCATGAGCACTACACACACAACAAACAAATACCTTTCCTACTCTACAAGTTGTAAAACCCTACATCTAACTCACAAGATAAAGTAAAAACCCTTCTAGTCTACTTGCAAGGTTTGATGGCATTAAAGCAAGAGCATTTAAACAATAACACCAAATCAACAAATGTGAAGGTGGCGGGGGGGGGATTCTATTAACAAGAAGAAATGGTTACATCAACAATATCCATACCCATGAAGTAGCATGATGGCTCTGAGCCCCTTCTCCTTATGATTCTATCCTCTTCAAGGCTGCTTATGTCCAATGCTCTTTAAATCTTTGCAAGCCCTCTTCAAAATTCCATAAGCAAATTGAACAACTGTAATACCCCCCAAATAAATTACTAATTAAGTTAAATAATTTCCTTAAGTGGAAAATTCGAATTTAGGATTAGTAGGAGAAAAGTGTTTGTTGTTAATATAAATTCTAGGAAAAATATTGAATTGCCAAGTGTCTTTTAATGTGGACAGATGTAAGAGACAAGTATTTTAATTTAATTAATAAAGGGGGCATAAGGAACAACCAATTTAAAAAGAGATGATCATGAACCCATGAGTGGGGAACAAGTTAAATCTAACCATGGGCATGGAAGAACATGTGTCAGAAGTCAATTTTGGTGATTGACACACCCGAAAAATTAGGGATTTCCAAAGTTGTAAAAATTCCCAAGAAGGGAAAAGAGCTTGGAGAAAAATAAGACCTAGGCAAAGGAATATATACACTTGTGTGAGGAGGCATGACTATGCTTAGCATGTGGTAGGAAAGGATTCACTGGTAACCATTTATGTTGAGGAATAACAAGAGAACAAAAGAAGTTGTTGTGTG
Source organism: Picea engelmannii (assembly GCA_009831015.1). Classification (NCBI taxonomy): domain Eukaryota; kingdom Viridiplantae; phylum Streptophyta; class Pinopsida; order Pinales; family Pinaceae; genus Picea; species Picea engelmannii. The sequence continues at coordinate 187,122 of ML794206.1, read as the reverse complement.
AGCACTAAGATGTTAGGCAACTGTTGAGGACAAAAAAGTCTTGTTGGAACATGAAGCTCATCTCGCCCTTATGGATTCATGATCATGCTTTGGGGTGATTGGATCAAGTGATTTGGATGATCCATTCTAAGGCTAGGTGGAACTTGGTTGCTCCTTCTGTATTCTAGGTTTTTCTTAAAATTGTTTGTTAAATTTCAATAACTGTGTTAATTTTATTGGCTAAGTAATAGAGTATTTTACAGTACGAAATAGATGTATGTTTACAATGTATTTTCAAAGGAAAATGCTTTGTATTGAAATAATTGTATGCAAGTAATAGTTAATTATAGTACATGACTGCATGATCTGAGATGTTTTAGTTGGAGAACTAAATTAGAAATTCCAATAAACTCCATCAACGAGTAGACTGCATAGTGTTATACAGAATGGGATTAACTAGTTCATGTTGTTCTATACCATCTAAATACAACCACACATAAAATTATAGAGGGAAATATTGAATCATATGAATAGGCTTTACATTGAAAAAATTATAATGAAAATACAAATACAAATATGAACGATGTGTAATTTTCATAAAATAATTACAAATGATTATTAATGTGTAAGGTTATCATTACATTCCATTGCCATTTCAAGAAAGGAACCCCAAATATCTTTATTAGCCTATTGTCTTCAAAGTCACTTGAACAACGATGGTATCACATGAAAGGATGGGTTATACGAGTGAAAAAATAGTATCTTAAATTACTAAGATAAAACAATGCGAAAATAATTAAATAAAAGGTAGGGCGTTAATACTTAGACCTGCCATAATCGCTTAATCCACATCAAAAGAAGAAGTTTGATCTCTTGTGTAAGGATGAAGGTGAACAAACACAACCTGATGGGTTCCTCTCATAGTGAGAGAGGACCCATCGTTAGATTAATGTATCTATTCAAATAATGATAGATCATTTACAAGCTATAAAAAATAAAGAAATCGAAGCGTTGATCACAAATATAAATTTCACATGTCGAAAATAAATATGGGAAGAATTTAAAGGAATCAAATTCTGTGAATAAAAATAATGAATATTAAGGAGGTTATTTTTTCCACGAGAAAAAAATGCTCTTTATATTCAAAAGGATATAAAAGTTTACATAACAACATCATCGGTTGATCATGCCCAATATACCTCTACATGATTTCAAAACATCTAATTCCCAAAAGAGTCCACACTTTGCATTGCCGCTGCAGAACAGGTCAAAGATTTAACTTGTGCATAATGCCTTCGTGGCCATCCTCCCAATATGAGAAGTAAATTTGATTTGGGGAGAGATGCAAGGCTTTTTTCGAGAGAGAGTCAGCCACTTTGTTTTCTTCGCGGTAAATGTGTTGGGAGATAAGAGTCCTGAAAAGAAGAGAGGCTTCCTTTGTCCTATTCTTCCAGCTATTAAGCGCTGCCACTTGTAGATCAGCTTTCCCATTTAGCCAATCAATGATGATCTTGGAGTCGCCAAGAAGGAGCAAAACATCTGTGTGAGGACTAGCCAAATAAAGAGAGATCCAAGCCCCAATGAGCTCCGCCTTGGTGTTGGATCCCTGACAGCAATTCAAAGTCCATTGAATACTCGAGTGAGTGTTTATCTTTATGTGCCCCCCTGCTCCACATAGCGAACCTCCCGACTGTGAAGCCCCGTCAAACCAGGCCACCACCCTGTTCACCGGGAAATGAAGAGGCCTCCTAATCGTTGGAATTGATTGAAGAGTCTTGACCGATAGGTGTGCAGCCTGCAATATAAGAGAACTGGTGTGGAGGATGGAAGGCTTCTTGGCATTGAAGAGTGCCTCATTTCTGGCCTTCCAAACGAACC
>ML794206.1:144001-183049 GCA_009831015.1 Picea engelmannii | reverse complement strand
CCTTCCACCCAAGAATATATGAGAGATAATAAAACTTTACATTAAATTATCACCATCAACCAACCATCACATAGAACCTGATAATGCTTCCTGAGACTTCTTCAACTTCTGCAATTCTTCACTTCTTGGAATACTCTGATCCTGTAGATAATATTACTCAATGTATTCTCTGAAACTCCTCCAAGTTTCACTCCTTGAATCCTCCCAGAAAAGGAGTTATAGAAAGAATGGTAGACCTTATTCAATTCTGGTTTATTCAGGAGAATGAACTTGTACATAATGCCCCACGCTCAATATTTAACATAAGATTATAAAATTCGCACATAAGAAACTATAGCCCATACTCTTTCCAATGTAATTGGTCTCACTTCATTTGGATTCTCTATGAAGAGGTTATGACCGTTATATGAACACTTGTTTATGACTAGCTTCAGGACTAGTCAAAACCCTATCTTCCACATAGTGTATCTCCAAAAGTATAGTGAATAAAGAGCTAAATTTTTTACCACATGTACCTAGATCTGTCTTCTCAATAGCCTCAGAATTTCACCATTTGAATCGTTCTATAAACAAAGTTATAGCGAAAATGGTAAGATGACTTGTAAATAACATACCTTAGAATACATCACCAAAAGATTTCATCCTCCCTTGACATTCAACCTTGTTTACTTCATATTTCCTCTGAAATTCAACTTATATCTCCTTGTTCATTAACAAACTTGTGTGTATTTAAAATGAATGTATAATGATATGTGTTTATACCCTTTATGTCACTTCCTTTTAACTTTAGGGTCAACATGTAGTTTCTGCTTCAATTCACATTGTCATCTTCAAAAATTCATTTCTCCTCAATCGTGAGGATCCACGTGACGTGTCACATACCACCAAAAGCGGCATGACTTATACTATCCATCCATGGGTGTTTTATTTGCATGTGTAATTTCCTTCATTTCTATCTATTTCGATCAACTGTGGGGTCCAAAATTCAATGGCTAGGGTTGGCATCAATGACTACAACTAATGACTAGGTTTGACATCAATGACAACAACCAATTTTCCAACGATCTCCCCCTTTGTCATTGATGGAAACACTCATGCTCCTGGTTTTTCTCCCCCTTTGAAATCAATGGAAAAGGGTGGGGATGCTCCCCCTGCGTTTAATGACAAAAGGTATCTCTTTTTTTGGGGGCCACTCCCCCTGAACATATAGCACTTAATAACACTTCATTTTTATGGTTTCTTTCTTCTTTGGAGATTTTTTGCGGATCTAGGACGTATATGTTACTTGGTATTCTTGTTGTAGTTTCAACCAATCTTCTTGGACCTTCTTCTTTGATTTTGCATCTTTGTGAGTAAAAAATGAGAGTATATCCTTGATCACACATTTTACTAACACTGAATAGATTATGCTTCAAGTCTTCAACCAATAGGACATTATTTTCTTTTACATTTTTTCTTCCAAACTCTACTGCACCTTTTCCAAGTATTTTGGAAGATGAGTCATCTCCAAATGCAACATTGCCACCCTTTCTCTTCAAGTTGATGAATTTGTCTTGATCATCGGTCATGTGTGAAGAACATCCACTGTCTATGTACCATTCATCTTCTTCTTTACATTATTCAACAATCAATGCTATTCGACAATCTTCATTGTTTGGAATCTCTTTCCTTCTCCATATTGTGGTTGGCATAGGAGCATCTTCATTCATATATCTGCAATCTCGTGATTTGTGACCAAGATAATTACATTTGTAGAATGCAATATTTTTTCCCATCAATGGGGAAAATGAACTATAACTTATGTTGACAAATCCACGATTATTTCCATATATTCTATTTACACTATTCATGTTTCTTGCATAGTTGTTCATTTAATTGATTCTGCAATTAATTGCCTTATGTCCAAAAATTTTGCAAGTATAACAATGACCAAGAAATAAATTTTGATACCTGGGAGTAAGTGACCTTCTTTGTGATGTAGTCCATCTGGGTTCATGATCTACTCTTCTGTAGTTTCCTTCATACTGATTGAAGCTTCTTTGATTCATGATGGTAGGAGGTCTTCTTGGATATTCATCTCTTTTGTAAGCATTCCTTCTTTTTGGTATCTTGGTCCACTTCTCATCAACTGTCTGTGTAGATCTTTCTTCAACCTTCTTGTTGGTATTTGCATATTCTTTGTATGAACTTTCACCCATGCATCCAAGATGTGTTAAGTCTTTGCACTTGATAGTTTCTTAATCTCTTCCTCAATGAGACAAACTTCTTGTTCAAGTTTCTCACAATCTTCTTCTTTCTTCATCATTTAGACATTCTTTATTTATCCTATTCTTCTTGCTTCTTTGAGTAGAGTTTTCAAGGAAATAGTTTCTTCTCTTAGTTTCTCAAAGTCTTCTAATTGTTTATTTAAGCTTTCAATTGTCTTTTCACAACTACCCAATTCACTTCTTATTTTTCTATGTGTGTTTTTGAGCTTGCTATTTTCAATCTCAACATGCTTCAATTTTTTAAGATTTTCATTTTCTTGTTGAATCATTTCTGCTTCATAATTCTCTTCTTCTTCTTCATTGGAATTTTCTTCTTCAGTGTCATCTCTTTCAATCCTTGGATAAGGACATTTAAATTCAACATGTCCTACTCCACAATTAAAGAAAAATAACTCACCTCTATTTTCTTCTTTGAAATCTGAGATGTTGTAATTTGCTTCAACTTCTTCTTCTTCCCTTGCATAAAGGTCTTGTAGCTTGTCCCAAAGCTCTTTTGTTGATGCACATGATTCCACCTTGGATTTCACTGAATCTATCAATCCATCTAGGATGGTATCTATTGCCAATTTGTTGTTCCTTCTTGCTTCCTGCTGAGCTTCAGTCTTTGTTTTCTTCAAAGCATTGTATCATGAAGCAATTGAGAACCAAACATCTAGCCCAAGATATTGCAAATAAGTTTCCATTCTATTACTCCAGTATTCAAAATTTCTTCCATCAAATGGTTGAATCCCATTTAGAATGTTGTCTTCCATTTCTTCTTAGGATCTTCCTTCCAGTGGTTAAACTGTACTGAAGGTAACCCGCTCTGATAGCAATTGTCGATACTAAGAGGGGGGTGAATCAATATCAAGTACAATTTAAAAACTTTTTCAACTTATACTTCAACCAAATTATATATTCAATTATATCCAATGCGCGATGAACAATAGTCGAAGAGTTACACCAAAACATCACAATACACCATGCACAATATATAAGAAATAATCAATAATTATTGTTCAATGGAAGTAATGACTTCCAAGGGAAGCTACAACTTCCAAATATAAAGGAAGGGATAATCCTCCAATATCAAGAGAGGGTTGACCTCTCCATCCTTGCCCCTTCTTTCCACCCAAGAATATATGAGAGATGATAAAAATTTACATTAAATTATCACCATCAACCAACCATCACATAAAACCCGATAATGCTTCTCGAGACTTCTTCAACTTCTTCAATTCTTCACTTCTTGGAATAATTTGATCTTGTAGATAATATTACTCAATGTATTCTCTGAAACACCTCCAAGTTGCACTCCTTGAATCCTCCCAGAAAAGGAGTTATAGAGTGAATGGTAGACCTTATTCAATTTTGGTTTATTCAGGAGAGTGAACTTGTACAAAATGCCCCGCACTCAATATTTAACATAATATCTGAAATTCGTACACAAGAAACTACAACCCATACTCTTTCCAATGAAATTGGCCTCGCTTCATTTGGATTCTCTATAAATACATTATGTCTGTTTTACCCAGAACACATGTTTATGACTAGCTTCAGGACTAATAAAAAATCCTATCTTCCACAGAGTGCATCTCCAAAAGTATAGCGAATAAAGAGATGAATTTTTTACCACAGGTACCTAGATCTGTCTTCTCAATAGCCTCTAAATTTCACCATCTGAATCATTCTAGAAACAAAGTTATAGCGAAAATGCTAAGATGATCTGTAAATAACATACCTTAGAACACATCATCAAAAGACTTCACCCTCCCTTGAAATTCGGCCTTCTTTACTTCATATTTCCTCTGAAATTTGACTTATATCTCATTGGTCATTAAAAAACTTGTGTGTATTTAAAATGAATGTATAATTATATGTATGTATACCCTTTATGTCACTTCCTTTTAACTTTAGGGCCAACATGTATTTTCTGCTTCAATTCACATTATCATCTTCAAAAATTCATTTCTCCTCAATCATGAGGATCCACGTGACATGCCACATATCGTCGGAAGCGGCATGACTTATACTATCCATTCATGGGTGTTGTATATGCATGTGTAATTCCCTTCATGTCTATCTACTTCAATCAACTGTGGGGTCCAAAATCCAATGGCTAGGATTGACATCAATGACTACAACTAGTGACTAGGGTTGACATCAATGACAACAACCAATCTTCCAATATATATATATATATATAATCCCTTAGGTTATTCACGTATGATTATTCAAAAGACCGAGAACTTATAAAAAACGAATATCAACAAAGGTTGGCATGCTAACAACTAACTAATGGAATGGTAAGCCAGACCATGACGCCAAAAACTATGTAAGAATAACCAGAAATAACTTTTGTTTTAAACCAAAATCGAATAAATGGTGAATACATATAGTTAACGACGAAATGTGGCATGAATAAACTCGAAGTATAACTTAGTACTAGGACCTAACAAACACTTAACAGGGATTCGAGCTACCATTAACATATCCTTATCCTTTCCAGCGGATAAGGAAGGAAAATTAATAGAGAAAGGAAACTTTAAACTACGTTTAATTAAGAAGCCAACATTGACGTGTAATTTTCGAAAATCGTCAGAGTATCACTTCTTCCAATGCAGGTATGGTTTAAATCTATTCCAATGCAGTTACATTGATAAGGCATTTCTTGAAGTAAAGAAATAACAAATAGTGTAGCAATCATACATTGTTTTATAAGTTGAGCAGGCCGAGGTTCATCGTGAGGGTTTGGACCATTACCCATTTGTTAGGATTACCCATTCGTTAGGAATTGACTAGGAAAAATCCATACATATATGAGTTGGGGTGTAAGCCTTTTTCTTAAACAAAGAGAGTAAAATTGGTTGTGTAATAAGCAAACACCTATATGAAAACACTTTACAATTATACATGTGACTAAGGATTCAATAGACATCAACATACATATATAAACCCCACCTTGGAATAATTTAGTACAACCCTTGTTGTCAAATCTAGATGGAATCTTTTCTTGTATTTTCTCTTAGATCAATATTTTAACCCCATATCAAACTATGTATGAAAATTAAAGGAATGCTTATGGTTATGTTATGAGATAGGTCTGAGGTTGAATACACTAATTGTGGTTATTAAAAGAAAATTATGACGAAATTTAAGTAAGCGATTAATGATTTTAAGGTATGTTATAACAAATTTCTTAATGTAGTAAAGAGAATCATACCAACCACTCTTTAGACCAAACACAAAAATCCAAAGTTCACACCATCATAAGTTTGATACATAGTTAACCAAAAAGTTGATACGAACCTCATGTGAAAGAGCCTTTTTTTATAGAATTTTTATACTTTTAGGGGTATTTTTATCATTAATATAATTACTTGATGAACCCCATAAAATTAGGCACATTATGTGTACCTTAGTAATTAAGATGGACCAAATCAGGGAAAACTTTAAGGATATGATATTTATTTTAAAATGTATAGAGTGAGGTGAATAATGTAGTTAATGTCCATTATAAAATAGGGAAATCACTCAATTTTTTCATGGTAAAGTATATCAACATTGTGAATAATTGCTTATGGATAAATGTGATTAGGCAAAATTCTCTAGTTTACACACACACTCTATATATCTATTGGGAAAATATTCTCACTCTCAATTTTTTTTATTAATATATTTCTCTTTAGATATTAGAAAAAAATATATTTGTGATGGGCAAATAATCTCATTCTCAATTTTTTACATTTCCCTTTAATAACAAAGAAGGATTAATTTTGTGTAGATTCCATTATTAAGGTGTCCATTTCAATAAATTTAACGAAAACTTACACCTAGTCTCCTATCTTTGCTAGGCTCAATAAACCATGAGAAATTACAAGATGAAAGAATAAGCAAATATAAAATCAATTTTTTATCACATCATCAATGATAACTATATTTGAAGAGTCTCAATAATTTGCAATTAATTGATATAACAATTATTGAGGAGTTTTTAAAGTTCACATCAATGTACTTTAAGAGTAAATTTTCTAATTGATATGTCTCCTTCTACAAATCAATTATAATCCACAAAATTGACCCCTAAGCATATTAAACAATACTTATAAATACCATAATAAATATGAACTAAAACACATGTATGCAATATCACTAAAACACATGTACAAAATATCAAAAATAAGATATTTTAAAGATACTTGGATATTAATAAAAAGACACAAGAATAGCAGGTTCAACTTAAATTTTATAAATTTTACATTTTCAATATTAGATTACATATTTATGGGCTTGATCTACTAATATTTATTTGATGCCAATTTCTACACGAAAGAAGCAAGGTGTTTTATAAAATTGGTCATTGGTGAACTTTAATTCCTCTCTCTCATATATATATATGATGGTGATGAATTAATTGGTTTGATTTAAAATCATATTTGAAGGTCGGTAAAAGATATTATGAAATAGTGATTTAATGTGGGTGCACTAAGGACAAATTCTTTCTACCCATGATGTTTTATGGAGCTCTTGAGAGCTTGTTCATATATATGTGTGTGTGTATTTTAATCATTTTATACTTTGAAAAATATTTCTCCCTTCATCTAACTTGAAAATGACATGTGAAAAATGATTTTTGAAAGAAATTGAAATTTTCAAATTCAATCCTCTTAACATCCTAAAAGAGTGTCATTTCTAATTTTTGTAATAATTGTTTAATTATGAAATAAGGGTTAGGAGCAACTTAGTCCATGTAGTTTAGACAATTTATAAAATAAAGTAATTGTGTTTTATTTTAATAGACTTATATAAAGAACTTGAATCCATCCCACAATATTTAAAATATATCATTAAACATCATCATTAATAAGTGTAAACATTTATAATTTAATGTTAGTATGTAAATGTTTTTAATTTTATAAATTTAAACTCTATTTTTCTTCCATTCAAAATCAAAATCTTAAAAAAATCATATATTCAAAGAGTACTTCAATACTATGACATTGAAGTAAGATATATACTTATTGATGTAATTGGAAGACTCATTTCCATATTTATAATATTTCTAATGAACAAAACTAAGAATAACAAGGGTTACATATGCTCTAAAAAGAATTAGCACTATAAATGGTTGATACAAAATAAACTCTACAAGAGCCATGGAAATCCGTCTCTCTAATATTTCTTATAAATATAACTAATAACAATAAGGGTTACATAGGCTCTAAATAAATTTAGTACCTTAAATGAATAGTATAAAATAATCTCCATAAAAGTCATGCAAATGAGTCTTTGTAATATTTCTTATTTATCAATAGAAGGAAACAACAACAAGAGTTACATAGACTCTAAAGAAAGTACCCTAAATAAATAATACAAAATAAGTTCCAAAAATGCCATGGAAAATGAATATGTAGTGAATACACTAATTTTCTTTTTTTCACCACAATAAAACATTTAACAACCCCAAAACATTTTGAAATTTTAAAAAAGAGATCAAGTTCAAGTATGGATACTTATTAAATTATATAAAAACAAGAAAAAATTGAATGCATGGAACCTAATGTAATGAGCACTTACCAAAGGAAAACTAACACAAATACTCAACTTACTTTTGTTTCTCTCCATTATATGTCAAAAATCAAAGAAATTATTTTAATATAAAGAATTTGTGCAACCTAAAAAAAACTCCTAAAATTTAGCATTTTAATTATGATGTTGATGATTGTTCACTAAGACCAAAATTGGTCTATGAGACATTAAGAAAAGCAAGAGATTACTTGGATTTATTTAAAATGTTATTTCGATGCTTGAAAAACATTAAGAGAAGTGTTCTAAGATCACTAAAGTTTTGATGACTTAGAAGGTTAGAAAGTCGGTATTCTTACAGGGCATTCTAGGAGAAAGTGTTTTTCGTCTTCAACCCTCTTGGTGTTACAAAGGTGACATATTCTTTCTTGCCATGGTGTTATAGGGATTTTCATTAGTTCTTATTTTACCTTAACAAAATATTCATTACCAAAAATCAAAGAAATTATTTCAATGTAAGAATTTGTCCAACCTAAAAGAACTCCTAAAATTTAACATTTTAACTAATTTTACCTTAAAAAACTATTTATGATTTTTTTTTTTAAACATGACCCTTGGTAATGACCAAAATTTGTCCCTTTTGCTGAAAATAGGTGAATATGATTCCAAATTAATATTTTCCCCTTGAAAGTGTATGATATATTGTTTGGCTATTTATATCTAAAAACAATAATAGGTTTTTGACATAAGATCAAATATAATATATTTAAATAATATAATTATTTACCAACCTTAAAAAATTATCCTAAAATTTCATCTTTTGAATATAATTTAGTCCTAAAACATACCATAAACCAAATCAACATAAATATGTGTGCTTCCATAAATTAAGTGCACTGGCTTTACAAAAGTGATCAAGCTTTGACCAGATTATTGTGGTCAATAATGATGATGAGTTCTTCTTTTAAAGTCCATATGGTGATGTTTTTAAAAGTCAACACTAACTATCTCATAATAACAATTTACAAAATTGAAATGTTAAGAATGGTCATAACAACATTCACTAATTAATTAATCTAAACTCCAACACAATTCTTATCCAAAACATTTACTATATTTATGGCTAATTATAAAAGTCTACACACTCAAATAACTTCATTATATTTATGATTAATTATAAAAATCTACACACAAATTATTCAAATGCAATAACAATATCCTTATCAACCCACAAAGCCCTATTGACAACATAAGTAATATAAGTGGTTGACTTTAAAAAAAACTATTACATAAATTAAGATGAAAAATCTACTGAGTGTGTAAATCTCTTAGACGCGGACTAACTTAAAATAATAGGAAGGGAAATCAACATTTTTCAGCCTAAAATTTCTCGAATATTTTGGATTGATGAAATTACATAAATTAGATGTTAACATTGCACAATCCTATTGCATTAGGAATATTTGAGGGCCTTGAATCCATTTCTACATTAAATCAAGAATTTCATCAATCCAAAATTACAATTTGATCAAATTTGCTTAAGTGTTTTTAATTTTATTTTTTTACAATAGGAGTGAATATATTTTGTATTACAAATTTGTTGTAGCCACATTGGTGAGCATAATAATACACATATATGTTAATTGTCCCAAAAAGCTTTATGGAATTGTCTAAAGTTTGAAAATAACCATCTAAGGAGACACGACAATCCTTCACAAAGGATTTTTGAGCCGAGAGGAGCAACCCAATATTAAGTCGATGGGTGATTTTGTGCTTAAATTCAACGTGGAGTTGACACGTGTCACTCTTAAATAATAATAATAATAAAATCAGTAAATGAAAATTGTATATGTCAGCTATTACCTTTTAACGGGTTAAGGAGGAAGGGTTTTCACCTCGAGAGATTTGATACTCCTCGATGCTTTCATAGAACCGAAGTTAAGATGGGAGGAAGGGTTTGCACCTCGAGAGATTTGATCCTTCTCGACGCTTTTGTAGACTCGGAGTTAAGATGGGTCTATGTTGGTGCACAACTACTACTAAAATAGATTGTGCAAAATACTCCTAAAATCAAGAAAAATTTACAAAACACTAGGCACTATTATTGAATAAAAGCATGGTAACTATAAGCTTCATCCTCGTTCTCCAGGCCTGTTAGAAAGTTATGATCCACATTCAACATTTCCACATCCTCTTATTGTTGTTGCATTGTCTCATCTTCTTTTACCTCCTCCATTGTGCATCTAATTAAGAGGCTAGCATTTGAATTCACTGAAGTCATACAATTTCTTACTAAACCCACAACTAGATGTCAAAGAACAACACATTCAACTTGAAGTTCTTCAATTTGTCTCTTTTCATTGTGTAGGATTTCCATTTATGAAGGCAAATTCAAAATTTATATCCTCTTCATGAGAATGCATCCTACCGATAATTGAGAAAATTGAGTTCCTATTATTAGTGATATAATTCTCTTGTCTTCCTAAATCTCTATGGATTTCAGTGGTTTCACACAATGGAAATCTCCCCAATTATTCATGTTCCATACTGGTAACACTACATAATGCTTGAAACAATCCCTTATTGTTGCCCACGACAATCAGTGTAGCATCCCCAACAGAATGTTTGTTTTCCAAGATTCCCCCAAAAAAGGAGCAGTGGAAAAAAAATGCTCGAGAGAAGGCTAACCTTTTGCAATTTTTCACAAACAAAAATAGGTGGCCTCTAAAACATCAAACAAATTTCACACCACCAAACCAGAAAAATCGTGTTGGATAATTCATACCTCTAAGCCAAGGCACACGAACTAAAGCCAAAAGAGCTCGAGCCACACTACCCAACATGATGCTTGTTGAACCAAGAGTCAACAGAACATGAATCCAACAAACCACTAGGCTCGGGGTCCCACCAAAGAAATCCAAGAGAACCAAAATCCAATTCAGAGCCCCAATACAAACCAAGACAAGGTAAAACCAAAAACCACAGACCTAGAAACCACCAAAAATCCCCAAACTTTAATCTAAAAATAAAATCTATTATCCCAAGCAAAATAACTCAACCTCTAAAATCATTGATGAGTCTAATCCCGCATTAAATTCCAAATATGTGAGAGTACTCTTAGATGAGCGTTGATCACCATGACTTACCCTCCCATGCAAGTTAAAATGGAAATGGTAAACAACTTATAACTTCTTAATTTTATTAGTTAATCTAGGCATTGTTAGTTATTATTTTATTTTATATTCGAAGGAAACTCTCAAACATGTTTCTCTTTAAAGTATTGTTTATTGTCACATTTAGCTTTCATTACACAAGTATGTCAACTCATATTCTTAAAAATAAAAATAAGATGAATAATATATATATTAAAATCGCCACTCATTCTTGACTAAACCATGAAACTGTTTAACGATATTATTATTGTTATATTTTCCACGTCACATATTAATGGAAAAAGGAAGCCCCCTACAAACATGGAAATGAAATTCAATGTCGTTGTCTGTGGGTTGGCGGACTCGTGGGTCTTCACCTCCATCCATGTTCCCATATCATGAGTTTGATCGACCACTTTGTTATAATATACTTAGCCATTCAACTCTGGGTTCACAGGTTCAAGTTTTTATCTTCCAAGTTCCTCAATCTCCATTTTTCACCTCAAGACCCGTGATCTACATTATGACCGTCAGACTTGTTGCAGATGTCGATCCCCTAAGAATTTCATTTCTCCTATGTCCAAGTCCGACCGACCGCTATGCAATTCTTAGCCTATTTTCGATCTTTCGCAACCGTGGGTTCCCGGGTTCACAAAAAAACCCAAATTCAAATTTCTCTCGTCCATCCCCGCCATATTTGTGCTTTTACCAATACACATTTAGTATGGTTTAATGCTAATAATTGATCATGCAGGCTCCACAAAGATCGTCATTAATGAGCAAAGGGATTGAAGAGATTTTTTCATTAAATTGCATTAAAGAAATTTTTTCCAAGGGTTATATTATTGTTATCTCTTCGAAAGGTTTTATTACAAGTTATTATCCAGTCGAAAGAACACTCTCAACAACTTATGGCAACAACAATGAGACAATAGCTCCATGGTGATACTTTGAACATATTTGGTCGAGAAGACCATAAATTTCAATGGTCTAGAGTATACTCTTATTACTCACCACCTTCTGCACAAAAGGATATAATCTAGAGTTCCGGAATTGCTCGCGCAGGGTGTGTCCATAAGGTATTCGACTACAAATAATTGGTTGTATAGTGCGTTGAAAAATAAGTATCGAGTCAACGAATCATAAAACTCCATGATTGTTCCTCCATCTCTCTTTCACTGCAATTGTTTTGTAAGATGGTGAACCTCCCTGAGCCAACACTTACCTTTAAGGGAGAGGATTGCAAAGATTTTCTTAAAAAACATGACAATGGCCAGGACCTCTTGCCTAAGTATTTGGAGAATCCGACGGATGTCCCCGAGGACATAACCATGATTCAATCGACTCATTCAAAAAAACATTTTGAGAAATCACTTGGTTGTTTACCATACGGATAGCACAAGAGAGCACCACCACCATTTCCCCCATGATTCTTTATATTTTATATTTTACATTTAAAGAGTAAGCTATTTTCGATTGGGGAAAGTTATTTCCATTGAAATCTCCTCTCAATTTTCACATTACAAAAGAGACAAGAAATTTTGTATGGCTTCTTATTTGGTATTTGCGATAACATACTGTTGTCAGTTTCCAAAATTGACTATTTGTAAGAGAGTGAACTGTTAATATGATCCAGACACCTTCTGGTATCAAGCATTGTGGAGACACAAGACTTATTTGCATTTTTACGAAGTTTACAATGATTTCATTTCAGTTTTTAAGGGACTATTGTTTGGTAAAAATACCCCCAGGATATCAGACCATGCAAATAAATTCTTGGAGAAAAAGGGGACGTTAGAGTAGATGGAAAATCACAGTGTTATCAAGATCTTATGTTCCAAGGAGAATACCTCTTGTATTCTATACCATGTATCTGATAAAATGTTTATTACAGAAGTAGCAAGGCAATATAATTTATGGCTGCACTTTTTCCACGAGAAACAGAAAAAACAATTCATACCCTTGCCTTGGAAAATTATAGACTTTATATTCAGGAATTTAAACAAAATTGATGAACTTGCGAATCACTTCCACAATGTTAATTTGAAGTATGTTGAAAGGATACAGGGGTTTGACCCTAACAGGATTTTCTTGGAACATATGATGTCTGTAGGATTCATCAATTCATTCATTCATACTATTAGCATTAGAAGTCACCCTCAGATTGCATAGAAGGTAATCCCAGTACCCATCAGTTTATACAGTAAATGTAAATGAGTTTTAGGTGATCAAATGGAGAGGACTCAATGATAATAACGTTCTAACTCGGAAATCTAGACTAGCATGCATAAGCAATTGAGGTATGGAATCAACTTCAGTCAGTAAGTTGGAGTAAGGGTGAATAGAGGGAAGAATTTGGTGAGAAGAGTGTAGAGGTTTGTTGTGTACATCGGGACTTCCAACAGCGTAAGGAGGAAAAACTTAAACGCAAGATCCACTTGAATTCAAATCTCAAAGAAACTGAAAGAAATTATAACAACACTATAATATAATATTCATCATAATACAGTCATAACAATCCATGTGAATCAGTCGATTGTGAACTCTCTCAGTATCAGAGGCAAATAAGATGGATCAAGAAAGATGAATTAGATAAACCAAGACGTCTCAAAAAACAAATACATAACTAGAGAAACAATGTTCTTCATAAAAACATTACAATAGTTGAGAGCCTAACTCAACCATTCGACCTTAACAAAATATCAAAACTGTCTATAAATACCCAACAATGATGCAACCACCAGGAGTGTGATGGGACCATTTCCTTCAAAGCCTTCAGTCGGTGCCCACTTTGTCATATTGTACAGGTTTTCTCATGTCAGATGCGATCCAGGCGCAGTTATGTGCTTTACTGGAAAAATTGCCCATAAGGAAGCTTCAGATCATCAACGTGCCTTCATGGTTGCACTCTGCAACTCTTTTCATTTATGGGGTGAGATGAGGTTTCAACTGTCGCCCCCAATATTCAATAACTACCTTCATTGGGATCAGGATAGGGCCTGACACTCATGAATGTTTCCAGGCGGTGCCATATGAATTTTTCGAGTCAATCTCGACGTCTCGAGGCCAAGGAGATCTTCTTATGTGACCAATACAGACGCTTTCGGTCTTTGGCACAACTCATCCCCATTGCTCCATCTTCAATGTGACCTAGGGACATGACCCTACGCAATTGCCCGATTGCGGTCACGACCAAGGGTGGTTTGAAAGAAAACCTCTTGTGTCCCCGCAATTCACCATGAACTGCCACGCGTCCCTTTCCAAAAATCACAGTTCTGATTGTGGCCTTCCCTTGAAATTTTAAAATGTGCGCACCTTCCAATCCCGCAACGGAGCGTGACCGTTGATCTTGTGATCTGCAATAAGGCTTCCTGATCAATGACCCAACTCTGGTGCTTTAGATCGACGGATCGAAACTTCCCTCTTCGAATCAACGACTGAGATCTCCTTTGGGAATCGACCTTTGGGAATTTCAATTCTCAACCCACATTTCCCTCTAAGAAAAACCTCCGGAGTTGAGGATATGATGATGCATGGCATTTTGGATTTGGACAATCGAGATCCACTTCGGGTCTCTGGGACTTCGGGAAAATCAAAACTCAAATCTGGCTTACTTCTCCATGTGCTTTTACCCGAAGTTGTGGATATGATGACACATGGCTCTGGATGATCAATGAATCAGATCCATTTCGAGCCTTCGGGACTTTGACCCTTTGGGATTTCTAAGCACTTCTCATTTCAAATATCCTGAAGCTCATTTCCTCAAAGGCTTGGATCAACTGCCACCTGTCCCCCTTAAGATCAGTGACTCGTATTCACTTTTGGGCCTTTTGTTCTGGCGCTATACTTCATGCAAGTTTGCACTCTCGAACGTCTGTGAGCCGATGATCTGGATTGTTCCCGGAATCTTCGTCGTTGAAAGATTAAAATTGTCTTTTGCTTATGCTTTAATATCGAAACAAATTGTTTAAGAAAGTTGTGCTTTGTGTTCATGGCTACGACCTACACGATCAAGGATTTGTACGATTGGTTGCGAGATGAGAAAATAGGGAGACCAGGGCACACAAACAAACAAGGGCAAACAGAAAATGATTTTATCGGCCGAAGGGGGAAAAACTTCAAGACTCGACTTGCGAAAAAGATAGAGACAGGGAAAAACTACATACTTAGGTAGAAAACACAAACCCACAGGACTCTGACAAGTTCATGTGATAACATTTGGCTCCACAGGGGATGGCATGCCCTGTGAGCTGCCAAGAACCAGTAGTTCTAGTGGCTTAGTTTTTGGGTTATGGAGTCCCTTATTAAAACCAAAAGTAAAAGGAAAAAAAGATATTTACAGTGACATGGGAAGCCACTTCTAGCTCAAGTAAAAAACTTCTTCAGAAAATTCCCATTTACAGGGCTACCAAAAACTTCAGCATCCTCCAAATCCTACAACTTGTAAGTGTTATTTGAAAAAACCTCATAAATTTTGAAGGGACCAATCCACAAGGCCTCAAATTTACCGTGCTTGCCTTTATCTTGTTTAGGTGCATCCCACTTGAGTACTAGATCTCCCAGCTAGAAATACTCTTTGGTCACCTTCTTATCAAAGGCCTGCTTGATCTTCTGTTGATGGTCATGTGCTTTGTCTAGTAGTTTCTCTCTAGTCTGTTGCACTTCTACCAGCTGTTGTATTCTCCTAATCATATCATTTGGTTCTCCTTGGTAGTCTTGGAATAATTTCGCCACAGGTAAGGCAAGATGAGATGGAAAAATGGCTTAAAATCCATGTACAAGTTGGAAAGGAGAAATACCAAGAAATATCTTTGTTGTCACTCTGTCAACCCATAAAGAAAATTTAAGCTTTGAATCCCATGCCTTCTTGTTGTCCTTTAACAGTCTTTTGATGACCTTAATAAGGCTCTTTTTAGAGGACTCTTCCAGTCCATTCCCTTGGGGATAGTAAGGAGTAGAGTGAATCAATGTGATTCCAAACTATTCACAAAACTTAATCAGTGGTTCAGCCTTGAAAGCTACAGCGTTATCAGTGACAATTATGTTTGGACAACCAAATATTGCCATAATATCTTCAATAAAACCAATGATTATCTTGTGGGAAGCATTTCTTGTGGGGATGGCTTCTATCCACTTAGTAAAGTAGTATGTGGCAGTCAAGATCCACCTATGTTGACCACTTGAAGCGGGATGAATTTCCCCAATAAAATCTACGCCCCACTGCTGAAGGGGTCCTGAAGCTACCACAGGCTTTAATGGCAAAGACTTGAGCTGTTGGTTTCCAGAGAATTTTTGACACTTGACACAAGACCTGATCTTTTCACATACATCAGTGAAAAGACTAGGCTAAAAATACCCAGCCCTGAGAATCTTGTAGGCTATGGTTCTCTAGAAGTGATGCCCCCCACATAAACTGTCATGAAAATCATACATAATCTTTTGGGCTTCTTGTGGGTCTAGACATCTCAAAAGCACTCCTAAAGGGTCTTTCCAATATAAAACTTAATCAATCAGACAATATTTAATTGATTTTAGCTTCAAAGCTCTTACCTTTCTCTTTCCCATACCATCAGGAGGTTGTAACTTCTGTAGGAAAAATATAATGTCTTTGTACCAAGTGCATCCTGCCAACAGGGGTGTGACTTTAGGATCTTCATCAGAGAACTCAACTTGCCAATTCTCTGAACAAATGTTGATGAAATTGACCCCCAAGGCTTTATAATTAGATTCAACCAGCAACCCAGCTAAACCTTGACCTTTGACCAATTTGGTAGGCTTTATTTCAAGATCAAATTCAAGGATTTTGGCAATCCACTTGCTCCTTCTTACGTCTATGTTGGGCTGAATGAGGATCTCCTTCACAGAGGCTGAAGGGACATATCCAATGACTTTTGAATGTAGCACATAAAATCTGAAATCTTTGAGAGATTTAACCAAAGCATAGGCTTACTTTTCCATGATGTCATACTTTATTTCGGCATCTCTGAGTGCCCTACTGAAAAAGGAAATGGGCTTCTCTAACCCTTCGACATTTTTCTGCAATAAAACAACTACTACTGTGTCAAATGAAGCAAAAGAGAAAATCGGAAACTCCTTGGAGTAGTTAGGACTGATGAGCACATGTGCTTCAGTCAAGGCCTTATTTATTTGGTCAAAAGAGTTACGAGATTCAGAACTCCATTTGATTTCATTTCCTTTCCTCAACATGGCTATGATAAACTTCACCAACTCAACAAAATTTGAAACAAACCTTCTCGGAAAATTAATTTTCCCCAAGAAAGACTGAACTTCTTTCTTGGATCTAGGGAGTGACAAAGTTTGGATAGCCTCTACCCTACTTGAATCAATCATTACTCCCTCAGCTGACACAATGTGCCCCAATAATTTCCTTTCTTTCATGGAAAATACTGATTTTTTTGGATTTAGAGAGAGGCCAAATCTTCTACACTTCAAGAAGACTCTTTTCAGATGATCATAACGTTATTTATCAGATTGTGAGAACAGTGTTATGTCATCCAAATAAATGACTACAAACTTGTCCTTCTCTCCAATAAAATCTATGTCCATGTCTCACAAAAGGTTGCTCCTGCATTCATTAATCCAAAGGGCATCTTAGCGTACTTGAATTGATGTAGTGCCCCCACCTTAGCAGGGTCTGATGACCTCCTGATCTCTAGATCTTCTCAATCTTCAAGTTGGAGCATATCTTTGAATCCCCGCTAGAATCTTCAAGAAATGTCCACAGGCCCTTTTCATGAAACTCCGTCGTGCGAACAAGCACTAGGCGCAAGATTCTCTCACGCGACCACTGGCTGTGACCATGAACCTAACCCAAAAGGTGTTTCACGATTTCGCATGTCGGGTCTTTGCATGTGAATCACCCTAATTCTCCCAACCTCTGAAACTCCGACAGGAGTTTAGCGTGTACTAGCTCCTCTCTTATGTTCCCTCAATGTGACCTCTGGTCATGACCTAGGGCTCAACTCTCAAGCGTGTCAGGATTTAGTGTATCGGGAACTCCCGATATGATTAGATATACGATCCATGATCTTCCTTCTATCAACGGTTACGATCAAGTCGTGATTTTGCGTTTCGCGACTTTGGAGGTTGGTTCACCTTTGTTCTCTCAATCCCCGATTTTTCGATATTTGCGAGCGCTAGATCGACGGTCCATACTTTTCCTTCAATCAATGACTGTGATCAAATCAAGATTTCGTGTTTCGTGACTTTACCTCTTATGGAGTCCCTTCAACACTTAGCCGAATTCTAAATCTGTGCACTCCTTGCAGCAAATTCCTACGCAAGACGTGGTTCTTGTGAATGGTTGTGCATGCCTTGCAGCAGTCGCTTTGCACTCCTTGCAAAGGGGAAGTTTCGTGCTATCTCTTCTGAGCTTCAGAATCGAAACAGATCTCGTCACGCACTCCTTGTGTTTTGTGTGCACACCTTGCACACACTCAACAAAAGAGAAACAATTGAAACTTATACTAACATTCACAGTTTCATCCATTCATAACGAAATTCCTTCATTTATGAAAACAAAATAACATAGAATTCCAAACAGTAACAATGCTATGCATTTGAGTCAATTTTCCTCTATCATATGCATTCAAAAGTAAATGGCTACAACTAATATCAAAACCATAACTCAAAACTTAGAAAATTCCTACTAACTCGCAAAAACCTCATTTGGGTGTACAAAACCTCTATTTATCTCAAAGGGTCCTTAGGGTTTCCCCCCGACTACTTTTCTACTCGAAATGAAAACCTAATTGCTACCTAAGTTCGGTTACGTTCAAGTCTAGGAGTGAAAACTCCCAGATCACTCGTGATCATCAGCTTCCAAGCGTTTGATCTTCTTCCGTTTTTCCAACAAGCTCCAAAATATTCCCAGTAACTCCCAACATTTCAGATTCTGAAATGATTCCCAGGCGTTGAGTTTCCCGGTCATGTGTGCTCGTTGACGATGCTCTTGCATCATACTCCCTTGGAAAAAAAATTATGGATTCATGTCCATGATCTCTTGCACCAACTTTCCATACTTATAAATATCAAATTCATTTTCCCAACTGACATCTTCTATTGGGTGTCCCTTCCACTTGACCATATATTCAAGATGGGTCTTCCTCCTCGTCTTCTTGCTAATCCTCTGATCAATGATCTTCTCCATCTGAGGTTTTTTTGCTATATGAATTTGTTTCTCTCATTGAATCTTCTTTTGAACTTTTGATCCCTCTGAGTCATATTCCCTGTAAGGGTAAAGGTCTGAAACTTTGAATATGAGTGATATGCCCACATCATCTGGAAGCTCAATCTCATAGGCATTTGCACCAAAATTCCTTAATATCTTACATGGCCCTATCTTCTTCATCTTCAACTTATTATATGTTCCCCTAGGGAACCTTTCTTTCCTGAGATGTTCCATAACTTGATCTCCTACTTCAAATTGAAGTTCTCTGCGATGTCGATCAACTTTTTTCTTGTATTCTTGGCTAGAGCTCTACAACTTCCCTCTGATTTGGCTATGGAGTTTTTGCATTTCTGCAGCAAAATATTCTGCTCCAACACTTCTGATCTCATTTTGTTCTAAGTCTGTCAACTCAGATACTCCCCTGGGTTGCATTCCATACAGTATTTGGAATGGGCTCTTTCCAATGCTTTTGTTTGGCGAGTCGTTGTATGCAAATTCTGCTTGTGGCAAAATCTAATCCCACTGGTTATGATGCTCAGTGAAAAGAATCCTCAACAAGTTTCCCAAACTTCTGTTTACCACCTCAGTCTGTCCATCTGTCTGAGGATGATAAGCTGAGCTGGAGGACAAATCCGTCCCCAACTTCTTCCATAATGTTCTCCAAAAATGACCAACAAATTTTGTGTCTCTGTCCGAGACGATGCTTCTGGGTAGGCCGTGAAGTCTCACAACTTCCTTGAAAAACAGATTTGCAACATGGTTTGCATCACTGGTCTTCTGACATGGGATAAAGTGTGCCATATTTGAAAATATATCCACCACCACAAATATGGAATCACATCGTCTTTGTTCTCTTGGTAGTCCTAACACAAAATCCATGCTTATCGCATCCTAAGGTCTCTCTGGTATTGGCAATGGTTGGTACAATCCAGTGTTTTTTCGTTTACCTTTTGCATGTTGGAAAATTCTACATTTGTTCATAAATTCCATCCCTTCTGTTCTCATGCCTGGACAATATTATGAACTCCTCAACTATGTGAATGTTTTATCATGGCGAAAATGTCTATCCAATCCTCCAATATGCTTCTCCTTCAAAAGGTTGTTCCTCATTAAACATTTTGGTATGCATAACTAATTTCCCTTGAACAACAATGCCTCTTGAATCATATACTCTACCCACTGGCTCCTATCTCTCCGCACAGGATTCGCGCATGCTTCGTATGCCTTATGGTGTTCAAACCCCAAGGTCTTCACCTGAAATTCCTGCAGAATCAAACATCTTTTGCTCAATGCATCAACAACTTTGTTATCATTCCCAACAATATGTTTTATGACAAAAGTAAAATTCTGCATAAACTCAATCCACTTTGCATGCTTCTGATTCAATTTTTCTTGTTTGGTTATGAATTGTAAATCTTGGTTATCGTTATACAAGACAAATTCCTATGGGACAAGGTAATGTCTCCACTTCTTCAGGGCTTGAATTACGACATAAAATTCCTTATCATATGTGGATTATTTTCTCTTAGTCTCATTCAAATTCTCACTGAAATAAGCAACCAATCTATTATCCTAGCTCAAAATTGATCCAATTGCAACTCCACTTGCATCGCATCTCACCTGAAATGTCTTTTCAAAATTTGGCAAGACCAGAATTGGTCGTTCTGTTATCTTATCCTTCAGTATATTGAAGCTCCTCTCAGCCTTCTCTATCCATTTAAAAGACTTATGCTTCTTCTTCACTGTATCGATCATTGGTGCATAAATTCCACTAAAATCTCTGATGAACTTCCTATAGAAACTTTCTAATCCATGGAATCTTCTTACCTCAAACATGCTTCTTGGTGATGGCCATTTTTTGATTGCTTTCACCTTCTCTGGATCCATCTTCGGTTCATTTGAAGAGATCACAAAACCCAAGTAAATGAGCTCTGTCTTCATAAAAGAGGACTTCTTCAGATTTATCAGTACCTTCTCCTACTATAGTCTCCTTATCACTAGTGGAAGGTTTCTCAAATGCTCCTCTTTAGTCTTGCTAAAGATCAGTGTATCATCCATATATACAACCACAAACTTGCCAATGGAATATTTCATTATTTCATTCATCAACCTCATAAAAGTACTTGGGGCATTTGTTAAGCCAAATGGCATAACAAGCCATTCATACAAACCTTCATTTGTCTGAAAGATGTCTTCCATTCATCACCTTCTCTCATTCTTATCTGGTGATATCTGCTTTTCAAATCTGTCTTAGAAAAGAAGTTTTCTCCACTTAGACAGTCCATTAAATCATCCATTCTTGGAAAAGGAAATCTATACCTAATGGTGATTTTGTTAATGGCTCTTGAGTTTATACACATTCTCCATCCTCCATCCTTATTTGGGCTCAACACAGTTGGTACTGCGCATGGACTCAAGCTCTCTCTGACCAACCCATTGTCTAACAACTCTTGGACTTGATTATTTACCTCCTCATTCTCTCGAGGTGTCATTCTATACGTTGCTTTTTTTGGAATACTTTCTCCTGGTATCAGATCAATATGATGGTTGATACTTTTGATGGGTGGCAATGAGTTAGGCAGCTCATCCACCACTATGTCAGCAAAATTATCCAACAATTCCCGAATTTCTTTAGGAAAATCATCCATTGTAGTACTTGTAAGGACAACTCTAGGTTTCCTCACCACAACAAACTGCATCTCCTGTCCTTTCTTGTCTTCTTTCAGGAGTTCCTTCACGCTCATGAGAAGTATGCTTGTGATGGCTTCTTTTTTCACTTTCTTCTCCTCTATTGGCAACAACATGTGTGTCCTACCATTCTTCTCCAAGGTGTATCTATTCTTCCTTTCATCATGAATGACATTCTTGTCAAACCGCCATGGTATTCCCAACAAAATATGGCATACATCCATGGGAATTACATCACATAGAATTTCATCTCTATATCCTCCTATTTTAAATTCAACCAAGCATTGTTTAGTAACTGTTGCCTGGTGTCCTTTCTGCAACCACGAGACTTTGTATGGCTTCGGATGTGTAGTTGTCTCTAGCTCCAATTTCTCCACCATCTTTGTGGATACTAATTTGTCAGTACTCCCACTGTCAATTATCACCTTACAGACTTTGTCCTTAGTCTTGCAAGTTGTCCTAAAGAGATTGTTCCTCTACACTGGTTTTTCAACTTCTGCCTTTGGTTTTAAGATAAATTTTCTCAACATAAAATATGTTCCATCCTCTGCTCCTTCTGCTTCAACATTTCTTCTCTGTGCTTCTGAAATGTGAGCTTCACCTTCTCCTTCTTTCTTTCTCTCAGGACATTCTCAAGACCTATGTCTTGCCTTTCCATAGGTGTAACATCTCACTTCTCCTCCTCTGCCCCTTCCTCTTCCTCTCAAAGAATTTCTTCCACCATCTTGTCTTCCTCGGGAACTTCCTCCTCTTTCTGAGTGACTATGTGGTTTCTCAGTCTCATCTTTGGATTTTTTTTCCTTGTCATGGGAAACTCCCTTGCCTTTGTTTGGGACTGGGCTTCTACTTCTACTTCGTTGTTTTTTTTTTTTTTTGGACAACTTCTCCTCTGCCTTCAGTGCAAACTAATAAGCATCCTCCACATTACTTATTGACATCATGTTGATCTCATCCTGGATTTCATACCTTGGTGCATTTATATACCTAGAAAAATTTTCTTCATCTTTCTCTCTTTGTCCAATTCTGATGTTCAGCTTGTAGAACTTCTTTGTGTACTCTTTAACTGTCATACCCTTCTGTCTCAGGTTCTGCAATTTCCTGAAAGGATTGATCTGGAAATCTTTGGGCATGAATTTAGCCTTCAGCCTGGCTACCATTCTATCCCAATTTTTTATCTTCTGTTTGCCCTTTCTTCTCCTCTCAGCTTGCAGTTCATCCCATCACAATGTTGCATGTCCCTTGATTCTGGTGACATCATGTCTCTTCCTCATTGATGTCTTCATAGTCGAAATATTTTTCCATGGATCGTACCCAATACAACAACTCTTCAACATCTAAATTGCCTTCATACATTGGGACCTCTATCTTGGCTCTAGCTCCCAATCTAACAACTGCTCTTAGCAAGCACTCTTCGACAACATTATCTCCTGCAACTTCTTCGACTTCTACTTCTTCGCTCTTTGCATCGATGATGTCTCTAGCATTAGGTGCTCTTCTTTGTGCTGCCTCCATCGCCTCTAGCCTTGCACGAAGTTCTCGCATTTACCTTTCTACAACATGATTTGCTAAAGGTTGTTCCACTCGTCTCCTCAGTGGCATTGTGTCGACTATCTCTCACACACAGAGTGTGGCTTTGAGTTCTTTCGCCTCCTTTATCTCCTTCGCCTGAAATCTACAGACGAAAATCACTCTGATACCACTTGATGTAGTGCCCCCACCTCAGTAGGGTCTGCTGACCTCTCGGTCTCTGGATCTTCTCAATCTTTGAGTTGAGCAGCTCTTTGAATCCCCACTGGAATATTCAAGAAATGTCCACAGGCCCTTTTCATGAAACTTCGTCGTGCGAACAAGCACCAAGCGCAAGCTTCTCTCACACGACCACTGGTTGTGACCACGAACCTAACCCAAAAGGCGTTTCATGATTTCGCGTGTCGGGTCTTTGCATGTGAATCACCCTGATTCTCCCAACCTCCTAAACCCCGACAGGATTTTAGCATGTACTAAATCGTCCCTTATGTTCCCTCAATGTGACCTTCGGTCATGACCCGAGGCTCAACTCTCAAGCGCGTCGGGATTTCGCGTATCGGGAACTCCTGATATGATTAGATCTACGATCCACGATCTTCCTTCGATCAACGGATACGATCAAGTCACGATTTTTCATTTTTCTACTTTGGAGGTTGGTTCACCTCTGTCCTCCCGATCCTCGATTTCCTGATATTTGAGAGCGTCAGATCAACGGTCTAGACTTTTCCTTTGATCAATGACTGTGATCAAGTCGAGATTTCATGTTTCGCGACTTTACCTCTTATGGAGTCCCTTCGACACTTAGCCAAATTGTAAATCCGTGCACTTCTTGCAGCAGATTCCTATGCAAGACTTGGTTCTTGCGAATGGTTGTGCACGCCTTGCATCAGTCGCTTTTCACTCCTTGCAAAGGGGAAGTTTTGTGCTATCACTTATGAGCTTTGGAATCGAAACAGATCCCGTCACGCACTCCTTGCGTTTTGTGTGCACACCTTGCACTCACTCAACAAAAGAGAAACAATTGAAACTTATACTAACATTCACAGTTTCATCCATTCATAATGAAATTCCTTCATTTATGAAAACACAATAACAGAGAATTACAAACAATAACAATGCTATGCATTTGAGTCAATTTTCCTATGTCATATTCATTCAAAAGAAAATGGCTACAACTAATAATAAAACCATAACTCAAAACTCAGAAAATTCCTACTAACTCGCAACAACCTCATTTGGGCGTACAAAACCTCTATTTATCTTAGAGGGTCCTTAGGGTTCCCCCCCCCGACTACTCGTCTACTCGAAACGAAAACCTAACTGCTACCTAAGTTTGGTTACATTCAAGGCTAGGAGTGAAAACTCCAGATCACTCTTGATCATCAGCTTCTAAGCCTTTGATCTTCTTCCATTTTTCCAATCAACTCCAAAATATTTGTAGTAACTCCTAGCATTTCAGATTCCAAAATGATTCCTAGGCCCTGATTTTTAATGCCATGTGTGCTCGCTGACGATGCTCCTACATCATGAATGTACCCCAAGGA
Source organism: Picea engelmannii (assembly GCA_009831015.1). Classification (NCBI taxonomy): domain Eukaryota; kingdom Viridiplantae; phylum Streptophyta; class Pinopsida; order Pinales; family Pinaceae; genus Picea; species Picea engelmannii. Next base: position 158,175 of record ML794206.1, on the reverse strand, counting down.
GTGGTGAAGGTTGTATTCTCTCTATCTTTAGGTAAGACAAAGACTTGATTATATCCAGAGAAGCCATCAATCATAGACATCATGGATGCACCCGTCACCCTCTGTAATATGTGTTCCATCTTGGGAAAGGGGTAATTATCTTTCTTAGAGCTTCTGTTCAGATTTCAGAAATCAACACAAAGTCTGATTTCTCCATTCTTCTTTCTCACTAGGACCAAGTTGGCCACCCATTCAGAAAATCTCAAAGGAACGATAATCTGGGCATCCAAGAGCTTTTTTACCTCTTTCTCCATAATAGGCATAGGATTTATTTGTCTCAATTACTTCCTAAATGGTTTGGCTTCCTCCTTCAGTGGGATCTTATGCTTGATGATACTTGTGTCATATGTTCTGAGGTCTTCATATGTCCAGGCAAACACATCAACAAATTCTTTTAATAGCTTAGCGTATTCAACACTTTTCTCTCTTGATAGGCTGCTTGACAATTTGACAAATTTTGTGTCCTTCTTTGTACCAATATTACACTCAAATAAATCAACATCATCAGTTGAGACTTTAAACTTTACTTCTACATCATTCCCATCGAACAATATTTTTAAAGGAACCAGTCCCGTAGGAATGTGGTTTCTAGGCAGGTGAACAATATGGTGATGAGAAATTTTATTTTAAAATACATCAACATGAGGGTTACTTTCAGAATCATGATCCTGATCAATGTGTAATGCAGAGAACTCATCGACAGACTCAAGAAACTTTATGATCTCAAGATCATCCTAAAATACCTTCCAATGCTTGACATTGTCAGGTATAGAGAGACTATATTTCACCTATATATCATACTTGAGTTTAGGTGGTAGTGGGATTCTGAAATGGCTTGTTGAAACAACCAAAGAATCAGCCATGTTATTCTCCCTTCTTGGAATAAATGAAATGTTGAAAGTTAAGAAGAAATTTTCAATTAGGTCCCACATCTCATTCCTGTAAGTCCTAAGCCTATGGTGCTTAGCTTGATAAATATTTTTGATCTCATGAACAATTAGCTCTGCATCTCCAAATACTGATAGCTCTTATATCCCCATGTCCTTTGCAGCCCTTAAACCTAAAACAAGAGCTTCATACTCTGCCACATTGTTGGTAGCTTCAAATTCTAACTTGTAGGACAAGGGTATGGTATCTTAACACGATGAAATAATGACTAGTCCAACACCAACACCTTCCTTAGAAGAGGCTCCATCAAAGAACATCTTCCAAACAGGGGTATTTGGAGGAGGGATTTCACAAAAAGAAATGGATTGTTTTTTTTATTTCAAGAGGAGGTTCAGGAGTATCAGTTAGTTGCAATATGTTGGATCCCAAATTAGTGTCAAAATAAAAAATAGGATGGTTGGTGGGGTTTGCTTCATCACTGATGATGTATGCGAGTTGTTCTTCCCTATAGAGTCTCCTTTGTTCACCCCCGAATATAGGAATGGTGGCATATGAAAGGTCCATCTGCAAGGTTCCCCCCAGTATTTTTATCCAAGATCTAGACAGGAGCATCCTGAATTTAGGGGGAACATTAGCCACTACAATATCCATGACTACGCTCTCCATTAGCAGCTGGAACAAGGACACGACCAGGTCTTTGATAACCCCAAGGAACTTCACCTTTCTGGAGTCGAAATAATACAGGTCGTGATAGGTTTTTGTAACCTCAAACCCGAGCTCTTCCATGACAATCTTAGGCATAATATTGTGAGATGCCTCTGAATGCCTAATATTGTGAGATGCCTCTGAATCCATCAAGAAGTTATGCAACACCTTATCATGGGTTTTCAATAAAGTGTAGAAGGGGGGGGGGAGGATTCATCTCTATCCTCTATCAAAGGCCCTAACATGACAGCTGGATTTTCATCTTGGAGGTTAACCGAATCTGTGGAGTGAGATGCAGGTTCGGGCTAGAAAATTTTTGATAGGCACCTTTTGAAATCCCCGTGCTTGACTAACTCTGAGATAGGCACAGGGATCCTAATCTTTTGAATCTCTTTCTCAAAGCTATAAGAGGAGGGAGGCTTCAAAATCTCCTTCACCTCTAGGATAAGACTTTTTACCACTGGTGGGGGACTGTGTGCTTTCCTCTCTTTGTTGTTGTCTGCCATATCTTTGGTAGGTTTCTCAGCTCTAGCAGGCCACTCAAGAATGTCAAGATTTTCTTCTTTCCTCTTGGATCTGAGGTTATATCTATTCGGATCGTTGTGAGTCTTTTCTCCTTTTCTCAACTCATTTAATTGATCACTTATGAGGGCCTCTTCGTATGCAGACTGAGTTAAATGAAGGGATAGAGAGGTATCTCCAAGGAAATGGATCTCAGGATCGATATCTTCTCCCTCTTCATTTTCATCAGTAACTAGGTTATTTTGGAGAGGAGTTTGGATTTTCTGATCATCTCTGTCCTTGTTTCTCTTATCTCTTTGGATGATCTGAGGGGCATTAGTTGGTATTTTGAAACTACCCCTATTCTTAGTATTTTGGGAATTCCTATAGCTCTCCTTTCCTTCTAATTCAATATTTTTCATTCAAGCAGAAAGTGATTTTAGTAGCTTGGTCACTTCATCCATTTGAGGGGGGGCAGCAAAGGAACTAGAATTCAGAGTTTTAGACCTACCTTGTCCTATGTCTCTATCAACTTTACTCCTAAGTTTGTCAGCTGTCAATATATTGGATTCTACTTCAAGGGATGCATCTTGCATATGAGCTAAGGAGGTAGCTCTTCTTTCTCTCAACGGGAGGCAAAAATTAGGGTCGAAAGCATTAGCATAAGTCATCTTGGCAGAGGTTTTTGTAGGTTTAATTTCAGTGGGAATATTTTTATACATCTTATTAAATCTGTTCGAGAATTCTGAAACAGATTCCCCCTCTTCTCTCTTAAGTTCCCCGAATTATGTAATATAATAAAGTAGATATTTTTTATTCCCCTAGTGTCTTAAGAATGAATCATCCAGATCAGCAATCTCGTCAATAGATCTAGGAGGCAAGTCCTTAAACTAGTCCATGACATTACCATCAAGGCTTTGTACAAAAACTCTCATCCACACATCTTCATTTTCGATGACCTGAATCTCTGCAAATATATAAAAGGATGCAAGGTGCTCTTCTACAGTCACGTCTCCCTCCCCTGTGAACTGGGGCATGTCCTTAAGGTAGTCTATGGCTAGGAGAGAATTCATAGGCTGATGTAAAACCAGAGGGGCATATCTAGCAGCCAATATCTCAGCCATCCTGTTCCTAGGAGGATTAGCACCTACCATTTGGACATGAAATGGAGGAGACCCAGGAGGATATGGAGTTCAGACAGGTGAGACTGGGGTTGTGCTTCTGGGAGAAAAAGGAAAAGGATGAGTGTTAAGAGATAAAGATGAGGGGCTAGAGGTAACAGAGGTTTCCCCTTCTGTAACTGCAGCAACTCTAATAGGAAGAGGAGTAGTAAAGTTTGGGGTAGTAAAGTCTTCTAAGGTCAAAGTTGTCTCCTTCCACTTCACAAATTCAGGGGAGAAAGGGGTGTCAAAGATCTCTCCTTCCAAACCAAGAATAGGAGGGGAGAAATCGGCAGGAAAACTCCCAAAATTTAAATTTCTTGAAACTCCAACAGTTTGTATAATAGGAGAATCAGAAGCAGTTACTGGAGTTTGTAAAGAGGGATTATGCAAATTATCAAAAAAACTTGGTACAACAGTGGAGGTACCTTTTTGAGCGGTCTTTCCCTTTCTGATAATTTCCTATGGGTCAGCTTCAGATGTTTCTAGAGGAAACAGTGGAGTGGACCTTGTGTGTCTGTCTTTAGGAGCCAGAACTGAAACAGTGGATTTGAAACAGTGGATTCGTCAGGGGCAATTTTCAATCTTCAATGGTACTAATATCTGATGCACCTTCATAATCAGAGCTTCTTTGTCATTCTATCCCAGGGAAAAGTCTTCAATTCATCCCCCGACAACAACGCCAAGAATGTTAGCACTAGAAGTCACCCTCAGATTGCATAGAAGGTAAGCCTAGTACCCATCAGTTTATACAGTAAATGTAAATGAGTTTTAGGTGATCAAATGGAGAGGACTCAATGATAAAACGTTCTAACTCAAAAATTTGGACTAGCATGCATAAGTAATTGAGGTGTGGAATCAACTTCAGTCAGTAAGTTGGAGTAAGGGTGAATAGAGGGAAGACTTTGGTGAGGAGAGTGTAGAGGTCTGTTGTGGACATCATGTCTTCCAACAGCCTAAGGAGGAAACAATTAAATGCAATATCCTCTTGAATTCAAATCTCAAAGAAACTGAAAGAAATTATAACAAGACTATAATATAATATTCATCATAATACAATCATAACAATCCATGTGAATCAATCAATCATGAACTCTCTCAATATCCGAGACAAATAAGATGGAGCAAGAAAGCTAATTTAGATTAACCAATATGTCTCAAAAAACAAATACATAACTAGAGAACCAATGTTCTTCATAAAAATATTACAATAGCCGGGAGCTTAGCTCAACCATTCGACCTTAACAAAATATCAAAATTGTTTATAGATACCCAACAATGTTGCAACCACCAGGAGTGTGATTGGACCACTACCTTCAAATCCTTTAGTCAGTGCCTTCTCTGTCAGATTGTCCAGGTTTTCTCATGTCAGACGCAAGCCAGGCGCAGTTATGTGCTTTACAGGAAAAATTTCCCATAAGGAAGCTTCAGATCGTCTGTGTGCCTTCATGGATGCGCTCTGCAACACTTTCCATTTATGCGATGAGACGAGGTCTCAATTGTCGCCCCCAATCTTCAATAACTACCTTCATTGGGATCAGGACAGGGCCTGACATTCATGAATGTTTCCAAGCGATTCCATAGGAATTTTTCAAGTCAATCCTGATGTCTCGAGGCCAAGTAGATCTTCTTATGTGACCAATACGAACGCTTTCGATCTTTGGCACAACTCCTCTCCATTGCTCCATCTTCAATGTGACCTAGGGCCATGACCCTACACAATTGCGCGATTGTGAGCGTGACCAAGGGTGGTTTGAAATAAAATTGCTTTTTTCCCTGCAATTCACCATGAACTGCCACACGTCCCTTTCAAAAAACTATGGTTCTGATTGTGGGCCGCCCTTGAAATTTTAAAATGTGCACACCTTCTGACCTCGTAATGGAACGTGACTGTTGATCTTGTGATCTGAGATGAGTCTTCCTGATCAACGACCCAGCTCTTGCGCTTTAGATCGACGAATCAAATCTCCCCTCTTCGAATCAACGACTGAGATCTGCTTCGCGAATCGACCTTCAAGAATTTCAATTCTCAAACCACATTTCCCTCTAAGAAAAACCTCTGGAGCTCAAGATCTGATGACGCATGGCATTATGTATTTGGATGGCCAAGATCCACTTCGGGTCTCTGAGACTTCGGGAAAATCAAAACTCAAATCTAGCTTACTTCTCCATGCGCTTTTACCCAAAGTTGTGGATCTGACGACACATGGCTCTAGTTGATCAACGAATCAGATCCATTTCGGGCCTTCGGGACTTTGGCCCTTCAGGATTTCTAATCACTTCTCATTTCAAATCTCTTGAATCTCATTTCCCCGAAGGCTTGGATTAACTGCCACTTGTCCCCCTTAAGATCAACGAATCATATTCACTTCGGGGCCTTTTGTTCTAGCGCTATACTTCGCACAAGTTTTCACTCCCGAACGTCTGTGAGCCGTTGGTCTGGATTGTTCCTGGAATCTTCCCCGTTGAAATATTAAAACTATCTTTTGCTTATTCTTCAATATCAAAAAAAATTGTTTAAGAAAGCTGCGCTTTGTGTTCATGGTTGCAACCTGCACGATCAAGAATTTGGACGATTGGCTGGGAGATGAGAAAATAGGAAGACCAGGGCGTACAAACGAACAAGGGAAAACATAAAATGATTTTATTAGTCGAAGGGGAAAAAACTTCAAGACTCAGTCTGTGAAAAGGATAGAGACATGGCAAAACTATAGACTTAGGTAGAAACCACAAACCCACAGGAATCTGACAAGTTCATGTGCTAACACATACCATTTTTATTGAAGAAGAAGATAACAACTTAGGTGCTCCTATTCACGATGTTGGTAACTTGGAAACAATATTGGAAACAATAATTAGTACTAATGAGTTTTACAAGTAGAAAGGAAAGTGTCCCAACGAGAAGAGCGCCCAGTCTCCAATTGTTACCCCTAAAAATACGACATCTCAGAGAAATGCTCCAACGACCCACCCAACTAGGAAAGTTACCGACATTAGTTCAAGCGGCGAAGGAGAAAAGAATCCCCCTCCGGGAAAAATTGAGATCTCACACAAGCTTCCTCTGAGAAAGAAGAGTGCAAGAAGAAGAAGACCATCACCTAGAAAATGACATCAACAACTTCTCTCTTGAAGAAATGGAGCTTGAGGTGGATATCAAGAAATTGTTTCCCATAATTGATCAGCTGGGAAACACGACCCATCAAAATTCATCATTAGAAATCATTGAAAATGAAACTTTCAGTGAAGAAGAGTTGTTCGCTTTCCAAAGTGTGGTCTTCGAGAAGGAGTCTAAGAAATTGATTATTGAAAAAGGCGATATGAAAAATAAGAAAGATAAATCTCGTTCAGAGGTTGACCTAAAGGATTACCTTCCCAAATTTCTAGAATTGACATAGCAACTGGAGATTCTTTGGATGACTCCCTTGGTGGTTTAGAAGCAAAAAACACGAAGTTGAAAGGAAGGATCAAGGAATTGGATGACGCTTTAATGCCTCTACCACTTATTTCTAGTCCTTTATCAATAGTCAGACCCGCCACAACCACTGTTAAATTAAAAGGATCTTCAAGCCTACTTACATCATCCAGGATCTATGTGGAAATAAATATTAAGAAAAGAATGGCATTGATCATAGAGGCATGGGAAGTTTCGAAAAACATTGTTTCTTTTGGTTCGAGGGTGCATGCCTTCAACGAATATTTGTAATCCAACCTGAAAAATGAAGAAGGTTTTTACCTTGATGTCGAACTACCCTTTGGAAACAAGGTTTCCAACATGATGGAAATAAGGAGAAAAGAGGAGGATCTGCCCTCCCCAAGTCGGATAAACCAGTTGAATGTGTGCTGGAAAGTAAAGATTAAAAATTTGCATAATATTGTTCAAGTGTGCAACCAAGCTATATCAAAGAGAGAAAAACTATTCAAGAGGCTCACATAGATAGACCTAGACGGAAGCACTGACGAAGTACAAGATGCCAAGTTAATCATCAACTCAATGTTCCTAACAAAGAAACAATTTGACGAACAAGTTGATATTTTTAAAGGGTTATCAGTTGAAAATTTTTAAGGTATACTTGAATACAATGAAGACGACATAGACAATTGGCTAGTGGACTACTCCATGAACAATCAAGATATTGAAGAATAATTACATGGTATTTCCCTTGATTTACGAGACTTGGAGGGTGAGTTGTTCCACATCAAGATCCCGGCATGAGATAAGCGTGGCACCAATGAAAAATTATATTGAAGAATGTTTCAAGAAAGCAATCGAAAAATTGACCAACGAGGGGCAAGAAACAGTTGAGATGGTTTCTGTAACCGTTAATGAAGACAATAAAAGGACATCAACAAGCAAGTAAAGACACGAGAGACCATCATAGTAATTTTATGTTGATCACATATTTCTTTCTTTATCATTTCCTTCATCCAGTTACTTCGCTTCTTTGACTAGAAAGGTTTAACCGAAGTCTGATAACTTCTCTTTTCTTCTTTCTAGGTCTTGTTGTTCTTTTACCGCCCATCATCCTCCTTATACAAGCTTAATTCTTGTTTATATTTGTTTTATGGTCCGTGGGAGCCCCAATCCCAGTCCTTAGGAAAAACACATTTTAAATTTTGAAGAATATGTAACAAAATATATATTTTTTAGAAATTTCAAGAGAGTTACTTCGGGATCAGTTTCGACTATGCTTTGTAACTCTGAGTTTTGAGTATAAAGTATTTGAGATTGATCTATCATTATATTTATTTGAGGTTCCCATGTGTCCACTCTGTTAAAGTTCTATTATGCATGAGGATCATCTTTTTATTTTATTTTATGTGATCAGAAATATTTATTTTAACTATGATGGATGTGAGGAAATTTTGCTTATCTGCTTTAAATGTATGAAGTGTGTGGTTCCTGGTCATTTCTGAGGAAATTTATCTAAATAGAAAACAAAACATTTTACTTTTATTTTTCTTGCAATCTTTATATTTCTTTGATTACCACGACGGACTTCTACAAAGTCCCATATTTTAAAAATCTACAGTCCTAAGAAAATCTTGAAAGAGGAGTACCACCTCTATAAAAATGCAGGGGGATTTACATCCTCGTAAGGTTGTCATTTCGGTCCTAACGGATTCAAGTGTCAACAACAACTAACATGCAACCCAAGCTATTTATGAGGCGTGCTGCCACCCTCTCCTTCAATTCTTTGATGGAGGATAGAATTTATCGCGCTTATGGGTTGGTCGGACAATTCCCTCACGCAGGTTTAATGGAGCTCTCAGTGTGCCATGGTGGAGGGATGATGTTGGGTACAGGAGGTGTGTGCAAGGTCACCTCATCACCCTTGGCACTCCTCCATTTCATCCAAGTTTGTTATGGATAGTTTCACTCGACTCAGTTTTCGCATTTGTGCTTCGCTTCGTTCGGTCTTCCATATCTGCATGTACTTCTACTAAGTTTCGTTTGGTTTTCCTTATTTTCCATGCCCCAAGAGCGTGGAAATCCCAAGAGGTGTCCTTCTTTGTATTTATATGCAGTCAGGTAGAGACGCATCCACAAGTTGGCATGTGATTCTTCGACCGCATTGATTTGAGGGAATAAGGAGCCAAATTTTCCTCCCATGGACTATGTAGAGGAGGAAATTCCAGAGGAACCAATTACGGTGATGCCAGAATCCCTCCTCTTCACAGTTCCATACCACCATGATCGGCCCAACACCAGTCCCCCTGCAACTACTACAGTGAAATCCATGGATGAGGCGACTTGTATAATCCAAGAAGAAATTCCTTTGGTTGACCGCTCAGTTGAGCCTCCACCTCCCACCTCAGCCATGGCCTGAGAATCACACTCACTTTGCTTCCTGGTGCCAAAACATATGGAGCTCATCTTTGAGATGTGGAAGGACATGATGGAGCAGCTCCATAGGCACACTCTTCTCAACAGCAGACTTGACACCTTGTTCAATGCTTTCTCTTGCACGCCAATTCAGCAATGATGGCCAACCTACACACAACCTTACATCTGCACTCCTCACGACGACACTCAGGATAGCAAGTTTTAATAGATATTTTAATGTTTAAATAGCTTAGGCTCTCTGGACCTCCTCTGCAAAAACACGGGGATTTTTTGTACTCATGTTCAACTTTCTTGTTTTGTGCTCTGTCCAAATTTTGTGGACATGTTCTGTTCAAAATTCTTGTTGCATGTTCAGACAACTCTGTCTCAATACTCTTCTGCCCCCTGTTCCAGTTTCCAAATGTTTGGAGGAACAAGTGGCATATTTTTTCCTTTTACCAACCAGAACAACATGGTGCCATATGTTTCGGTTTTCACTAGTTTGGCGGAAGAGATGGTAGGCCCTAGAACTTGATTTGATATGTACAATCACAACTATTTTATGAGGAAATAACACTCTTTTTTTTTTTAAACTCTATTTTTCTTCCATTCAAAATCAAAATCCTAAAAAAGACATATCCAAATTCAAAGAGTACTCAATTATAATAATATGGAAAGTGATAAGATAATTTGAAATTATTTCAAAGAAAAAAGGATTTATGAAAGTTTATATCCAATATTTTAAATTATAACTAAATAAAATATTAAAAAAAATCAATGGATCCATGATTATTTTTTGTTTAAAGTTTAATAGCTAAAAGTTTATCTCATCATCAACATTTTCAATAAAGTAGTTAACAACATAATGCAAAAGATAACTCCAAATCAGGACAACCAAATCACTACAACAATATTAATAATTAAAAACATTAATACACAAAATAATACTACAACCAAACTACTTAAAAAACAATAATAAAACCTAACTTTTTCTTAATCTCTTTGAGTGAGAAATTCTAGAAAATTATAAATTTTAGACATTTCACATCTAGATTTAAATAAAAAAATAATCTTTTTGGTTTTGATATTTTCATTTTTTTAGTTCTAGATCTCAATTTTATTCTATTTATTGCCCTTAAAACTCTCTTTATAATCCACTGTGAGAAAGATGCATAATTACTTATGTGATCAAATGAAACTCATACATAACACTTAAAAACAATACAATATATAATAGAGGAATTATGAAATCAATGGAAGAATATAAGGTTATATGCTATCTCAAAAAAAAATTATAAACACAAATATATATAAAATTAATATTTTTTTATTGTGAGAGATGCATAATTCAGCAAATGAAACTGATATATAATACTTTAAAAAAATATAAAGTATACAATCTCCATCCTAATATAAAATAAAAAATTGAAATTATATAGAGAGAGAAATCTATTCGTTTAAGGTTATTTACCATCTAAAAAAAATTATAAACATTAAAATTAATAATGCACTTTACATGTATGTAGTTGGTTATAAATATTGTGTAGTCTGGTGGAATGTTTGAGTATATCAATTTGTATACTTCGTTTTAATTCCTACATGATTAAACTGCAAAATAAAGTTCAAAACTAGTAGAGAAAGTGAAAAATAGAAACATTCATAATTGGATCTTAACAATAATAAAATAAAATTTTAGTAAAATTTGAACAAATTGTTAAGAAATTGAAGAAGTATCGTTCATAAGTAAAGGTTATAATTTATTGTTTAGTAGTAGTAGAATGACAAAATGTTTGAGAATATTTTATCGATATATTAGTTGTTTATGTTGTATTGACATAAATCAATTCAATACATTTTTTTGTAAATAACAAGTTGTAATATAAATAAATAAATTGCATATAAACAATAATAGCAAACAATATAGGAAATAAATCAATTCAATACAATTAGTCTAAATCCATCTTAGCTCCAAACTTATGATGAGAGGGATCACATCAGTCCAACTACAAATTTATTTTAAAGTGTTAAACTTGAGGAAATGTTTTCATTTCTAGGGATTTGACATGTTATCGCGCAGTTTGTATTTTAGGTCACAGGCTAAAGGATAGAGGACAAACTGGCGAAACAGGAACCTTCCCCACCCAATGTCACCTCAATGGGGAGGTTCTTTCTGTTTAGGGAGGTTATCCCAGGGGAGACGTCCCTGGTAACCTGGGATTTGAAGAGGCAATGGGTACAAGGTCAAGTGTTAAGATTTCCCTCCTCGCAGGTTACCACCAGTATCAGATACCCGGCTAATCAGCCAATAAAGAAGTGAAGTCCTTGTTGAAAATACCTGACCAGAACAAGATAATAACAACATAATATGTATATTTGCAGGCTATAACTCAAAGGGTTAGTACTTCTTAACTATCTGATTTTATTTAATAAGCAATGTAATAGATAAGATGAAGTCAATGTTCTGCTAAATAGCGTATGAAAGATCACCAATTCATCAATATCTACCAAAATGATCAAGCCTGTAGTATATCCAATCAACAACTTGTTCAGTAAATGCTTGATGTCATCATCTAATTGCTTATTTATTAGTCAAAAGGTTGTTGCGTCAAGTATGACGTCAGCCTAGGTTAGCAGCGTTAGGGTTAGTTAGGGTTTCAAAAAATTAAAGTTTAAAAGATGATTTTGCACACTACAAGCTCAACGTTGGAGAAATTACCAGTGCCTTAGGGTAAATGGAGTCAAAGCAAGGGCCAAAAGTCTCGGGAGTATTCAAACTTAGAGACTGGAAGGTAGGGTTCCAAGGTGATGCAATGGCAGGGCCCTAGAATCAAAACCCTAGGGGAAGGAGGCTCACTCCAATGTTGCTTAAGCAAGGCCTCGTGCTCCTTCATCCTTCTCTAAATACACTTGGCAAAACGGCTAGCTTCAAAGTATAAATTTAAGGGAGAAGGTGTTGCAAAAGCAAGGCCTTCAAACCCTAGAAGGTGAAACCCTAGGTGTAGTGCAACTAGGCCTAGCACATCTCCTCTTTTCAACCTATAACTTCAAAACTAACTCAAAAAAAAAGAATGAAAAGTGTAGCAACGGCTAGGCTATATCTTCTTCTTTCAATGGCTGAAAACTATTTCTCAACATGGGGACATATAGCAATGACCTACTTGTGTGCTTGCTACCTAGGGCTTTAAGATTCAACAATATAATAGCAAAATGTAAGAAATTAAGCCTACAACCATTCACTTAAGAAGTTTTGCATGAAAAATTCACTTACATATCATGAAGAAAGCATAATCAAACCCTAGTTGTAAACCTTACATGAGAGAAATGCCATAAATGCCAAGAGAAATCCTCCTCCAAGAGTAGCGCCTCACTTAAAACACCAAATTTACCCAAACTAGGGCGCAATTTTTAAGATCTCACAAGAGAGTGAGTTGTGTTATGCTCAAACGAGGGAAAAACATCCTCAATATATATCAATCCATGACCTTTAAATTACAAAATAGGTCATTAAAACAACCGACAAGGCTGACTACAAAATTTACATTGTTTTTACATTAACTGCTAGATAAATGACATAAAATGAGCAAAAGGTGGGACATCAAGCCCTTCTAAGGGAGACGTTGGCCCTTTTTGGGCATATCCAACATCCATAAGTCAGACGTTAGCCCTTCTAGGGCTCCTCCAAGATGCCACACGTGCCAATAACCTCATCACACTGCCACACGCTCAAAGCAACATCCAGCTCTCCTAGGTGACGTCCTGTCCATCAAAAGGAAAACGTTCCATCTGAAGTGGGTGATCCCCCCTAGGTCGGGCTCTGCCAAAGTGTCCTGGGTGAACGTCCTTCTTTTCTTCATGTGTAAAGGCTCATCATAACATTGTCCTGTCTCTGCCATCCCAACAACCATCTGATGGGCTCTTCAGCCCCATGGAGGTCCGAGCTAATCATATCCCCATGTGTACCGGTCCACTGGTACCTGTCCATCGGGTATGGTCCTGCACATCAAAAACTCCGCCCTCCATGGGCTCATCAATCCTTGGGATCATAGCAATGTCAATCATATTTCATCATTAAATTTATCAAATACATGCATAAAACCCCTAGCATATCATCTAACAACTCAAAGACATTACGCTGGCCTACTATACAAAGTTGAAGAAAGAGACAGAATAACCTATTGGGCCAGTATCCATAAGAAAAAGAGAGTTTCCAAAGAAGATTATTCAAGCCATGTAACATGAAGTGATATGGTCTAAGGATGTCCAGTCATAGTGAAGACCAAGGGAAGGTATTGTCTGTGGGTGCCTTTGTAGGAGGTGAGTTGTACCTGTCATGGATGCAGTTTTTTCCAAGCCCCTTATTGCCTTTATTCTTTCCTTATTTATTACCTTTTCTTTCTTTTTACTTCAAGTTCTGACCAGAGGACACTGCCTTGGCATGGTGACCAGAGCTTACGGTGTTACCCACTAGTATTTTCGCAGAAATGATAAGGTTGGCTCGTGATGAGACCCCCTTTCCCTTGGCCATGCAACCAAAGGTCATTGCCCTGGCGTGGTAACCAGATAATGACAATGTCATACCGCTAGATACCTATGAACATAATGGGCCGACTTGTGATGAGACCTCCCATCCTCTTGGTTAGGTCTTGTTTTATTGTTTTTCTTTGGGTCCCTTTTGTTTCTTATCGAGAGGCCTTTTATTGCCTTCTCGGGGATCCCTGGGCGAGGCATCTCTAGGTTTTATTCCCTATGGATTTTATCTTTTACGAGCTACTTGTACCCCCTGGGCCTTTAGCCCCTTCTTCCCACAGGACAAAGTGTAACCCCTCAAATAGGTCATCCTGATGCCCAAACTAGGGGAATGGGATGGATGTATGGGAGATAAGATGTAAAATGATTGTATGGTGGGAGCGGACGATGGATCTTCAAATCCCCCCTGGTGGCTAACCAAAACCCATGGATACAAGCTTGCTAGGGCACCTCGTTAATCCCCCCAACAATGGTCAAGTGGGTTAGTGTAAGATCCAAGCAGTTGTCAGAAATGTAAGGAACCTGATGCA
>ML794206.1:114697-138552 GCA_009831015.1 Picea engelmannii | reverse complement strand
GTTGCAGGGAAGCCTTTGAGGTGGAAACGTTGTCGGATCGTTTCTGGGAGCTTGGAGCATCAGTTTTGCATGTCGTTTCTTTCACAGGGTTCTAGAGATCTGGGAGAACAAGACCAGATCAGTCTTGTAGCCTTTTGGCATAGCTGAGATGTAATTTTGAGCACTTGAGCAGAAATAAAGAAGCCTCCCCCACAGGAAAAAGTCCCGGAGACGTAGGCAAACATTGTGCCGAACTCCGTTATCAACCTGCGTTCTTATGGTTTGCTGTTATTTATTCTTTTCAGATCTGCATATGTGTATTTGACTGATATAAGCCTCTTCTTTCCTCATTCTTTCATTAAAATCTCAAATGGTTAATGAATACATGCAAGTTTAAAACTCAACCATAATCATTCAAAAGATCCTACGGATCAGTAACATCCAGCTCTCCTAGGTGACATCATGTCCATCAAGAGGAAAACGTTCCATCTAAAGTGGGTGATCCCCCCTAGGCCGGGCTCTGCCAAAGTGTCTTGGGTGGAACATCCTTCTTTTCTTCATGTGTAAAGGCTCATCATAACACTGTATTGTCTCTTCCATCCCAACAACCATCTGATGGGCTCTTCAGCCCCATGGAGGTCCGAGCTAATCATATCTAAGGATTTCCAAAGAAGATTATTCAAGCCATGTAACATGAAGTGATATGGTCTAAGGATTTCCAGTCATAGTGAAGACCAGGGGAAGGTATTGTCTGTGGGTGCATTTGTAGGAGGTGAGTTGTACCTGTCATGGATGCAGTTTTTTCCAAGCCCCTTATTGCCTTTATTCTTTCCTTATTTATTACCTTTTCTTTCTTTTTACTTCAAGGTCTGACCAGAGGACACTGCCTTGGCATGGTGACCAGAGCTGACGGTTTTACCCACTAGTATTTTCGCAGAAATGATAAGGTTGGCTCGTGATGAGACCCCCTTTCCCTTGGCCATGCAACCAAAGGTCATTGCCTTGGCGTGGTAACCAGATAAGGGCAATGTCATACTGCTAGATACCTATGAACATAATGGGCCGACTCGTGATGAGACCTCCCATCCTCTTGGTTAGGTCTTGTTTTACTGTTTTTCTTTGGGTACCTTTTGTTTCTTATCGAGAGGCCTTTTATTGCCTTCTCGAGGATCCCTGGGCGAGGCATCTCTAGGTTTTATTTCCTATGGATTTTATCTTTTACCAGCTGCTTTTACCCCCTGGGCCTTTAGCCCCTTCTTCCCATAGGACAAAGTGTAACCCCTCAAATAGGTCATCCTGATGCCCGGACTAGGGGAATGGGATGGATGTATGGGAGATAAAATGTAAAATGATTGTATGGTGGGAGCAGACGATGGCTCTTCAAATCCCCCCTGGTGGCTAACCAAAACCCATGGATACAAGCTTGCTAGGGCACCCCGTTAATCCCCCCAACAATGGTCAAGTGGGTTAGTGTAAGATCCAAGCAGTTGTCAGAAATGTAAGGAACCTGATGCATATATAAGAAAGTTATAACAATTAAACATGACACATACCATGATACCTAGACCAATTACCTCATGGAGCAAGAGTCTTCTCTGATGCAAGTCCAAGCCGATGGTGATGGATGTTGCTGCTGTTGACAGGACAAATCTGGTGAAGAAGAAGAAGGATGGGCCCTCCAGGGCCATGCTTAGGTCAATCCTGCTCTCAGTACTCCATGTCAAGGACCTGTGGGCCTCGAGACATGATCTCCTAGTTATCCCTAGAAATCGGGGATAACATGACCCTTTCACTCATAAATCTAGAGCTAATATGGATCTAAGTTGTTCATATTTTTTCACCAATCCACACTAGCTAAACCATATATCAACAATATAGTCCTCAAAATGTCAAAATTAGGTAAATTAGGTGTATTGAATTCTTACCAATGAACACAGTTCAACTATCTTAGAAAAATATATAATTAAGACTTTTCTCCAGTTGACAAATTGTGATACACACTCTAACAATTGGAATATTGTGTAGCACCTAAATATAAATCTTGCCCTCACCTAAATTTTCTATTTACATTAAAAATTATAGTGTATATAAATAATCAAGTATATCCATAGTAGAAAATCATGTACAATTTTTCATGATCTATTTCAAGTGCATTTTTCATAGTCACTTTCATCCTCCATCCTCTGAGAAACATTGATCTAATCCTTCATGAATAAAAAAAGTGCAATAAATAGCTCAATACCATCTTAGGAGTACTAAAAATAAAATGAGCATTTAATAATGCTTTAACATGATAAAAAAACTTCAATACTATGACATTGAAGTAAGATATATACTTATTGATGTAACTGGAAGACTCATTTCCATCTTTATAACATTTCTAATGAAGAAAACTAAGAATAACAAGGGTCACATAGACTCTAAAAAAAATAGTACCATAAATGGATGGTACAAAATAAACTCTACAAAAGCCATGGAAATCTCTCTCTCTAATTTTTTTTATAAATAGAATTAATAACAACAAGGCTTACATAAGCTCTAAAGAAATTTAGTACCCTAAATGGATAGTACAAAATAATCTCCACAAGAACCATGTAAATGAGTCTTTGTAATATTTCTTATCAATAGAACCAAATAACAACAAGGGTTTCATAGGCTCTAAAGAAAGTAGCCTAAATGGATAGTACAAAATAAGCTCCACAAAAGCCATGGAAAACAAATATGTAGTGAATACACTAGGTGAGTTTTCCATTGCCAAATTTACTTAATGGATTGACTAATTTTCTTAACAATAAAACATTTATCAACCCCAAAACATTTTGAACCTTAAAAAATAGATCAATTATTGATACTCATTACATAAAATAAAAACAAGAAAAATTTGGATGCATGGAACTTATTTTTTTGTTTGTAATGAATACTTAGCAAAGGAAAACTAACACAAATAAATTAAAGAAATTATTTTAATATAAAGAATTAGTCCAACTTAAAAAAAAAAACTCCTAAAATTTAGCATTTTAACTATATTTTACCTTAAAAATATTCATTGCAAAAAATTAAAGAAATTATTTTAATATAAAGAATTTGTCCAACCTAAAAAACTCCTAAAATTTAGCATTTTAATTATGATGATGATGATTCACTGAGACCAAAATTGGTCTATGAGACATTAAGAAAAGCTTACAAAGGCATTCTCACAGGGCATTTTAGGAGAATGTGTTTTTAGTCTTCAAGCCTCTTGGTGTTACAAAGGCCTCATATTCTTTCTTTCCATGGTGTTATGGGGATTTTCCAAAGGTGTTATGGGGATTTTCCAACGCCCAGTTTCACTATGCAACTCATGGGAATTAGTTCTTATTTTACCTTAAAAAAATATTCATGGTCAAAAATTAAAGAAATTATTTTAATGTAAGAATTTGTCCAACTTAAAAGAACTCCTAAAATTTAGCATTTTAACTAATTTTACCTTAAAAACTATTCATGGATTATTTTTTTAAACACAACCTTTGGTAATGGCAAAACATTGTCCCCTTTGCTTGAAAATAGGTGAATATGATTTCAAATTTATTTTTTCTCCTTAAAAATAAGGGAATACTTTAATTATTTATATCTAAAAACAGTTATAAGTTTTTGAAATAAAATCAAATATAAAATATTTAAATAATATAAAATATTTACCAACCTTCAAAAATTATCCTAAAATTTGGTCTCTTGACTATAATTTAGTCTTAAAAGGTACCATGAACCAAATCAACATAGGCATCTCTGCTTCCATACATAAAAAATATCGGGCTTGATTAAACTTGACCCAATCAACATAAGTGAGTGTGCTTCCATAAATTAAGTTCAGTGGCTTTGGAAAAGTGATCAAACTTAATACTTTGGCTATTTATATCTAAAAACAGTAATAGGTTTTTGAGATAAATTCAAATATAATATATTTAAATAATATAAAATATTTACCAACCTTAAAAAATTATCTAAAATTTGGTCTTTTGACTATAATTTAGTTTTAAAAGGTACCGTGAACCAAATCAACATAGGCATGTGTGCTTCCATAAATCATTGGGCTTTACAAACTGATTAAACTTGACCCAATCAATATAGGTGAGTGTGTTATAAATTAAGTGCACAATCCTATTGCATTAGGGATATTTGAGGGTCCTGAATCCATTTCTACATTAAAACAAGAATTTCATCAATCCAAAATTACAATTTGATCAAATTTACGTAACTGTTTTTTTAATGTTTTTTTACAATAGGAGCAAATATATTTTGTATTACAAATTTGTTGTAGCCACATTGGTCAGTATAATAATACACATATATGTTAATTGTCCCAAAAAGCTTTATGGAATTATCTAAAGTTTGAAAATGGCCATCTAAGGAGACACGACAATCCTTCATAAAGGATTTTTGCATTAAGTCGATGGGTGATTCTGTGCTTAAATTCAATGTGGAGTTGACACGTGTCACTCTTAAATAATAATAATAATAAAATAAGTAAATGCAAATTGTATATGTGGGCTCTAACCTTTTAAGGGGTTAAGGAGGAAGGGTTTGCACCTCGAGAGATTTGATCATTCTCGACGCTTTCGTAGAACCAGAGTTAAGATGGGAGGAAGGGTTTGCACCTTGAGAGATTTGATCCTTCTATACGCTTTTAAGATGGGTCTATGATGGTGCATAACTACTAATAAAATAGATTGTGCAAAATACTCCTAAAATCAAGCAAAATTTACAAAACACTAGGCACTATTATTGAATAAAAGCATGGTAACTATAGGCTTCGTCCTCGTTCTCTGGGCCTGTTAGAAAGTTCTGATCCACATTCAACATTTCCACATCCTTTTATTGTTGTTGCATTGTCTCATCTTCTTTTACCTTGTCCATTGTGCATCTAATTGAGAACCTATCATTTGAATTCACTGAAGTCATACAATTTCTTACTAAACCCACAACTAGATGTCAAAGAACAACACATTTAACTTGAAGTTCTTCAATTTGTCTCTTTTTATTGTGTAGGATTTCCATTTATGAAAGCAGATTCAAAATTTCTAGCCTCTTCATGAGAATGCATCCTACCGATAATTGAGAAAATGGAGTTCCTATTATTAGTGATATAACTCTCTTGTCTTCCTAAATCTCTATGGATTTCGGTGGTTTCACACAATGGACATCTCCCCAATTGTTCGTGTTCCATACTGGTAACACTACATAATGCTTGAAATAATCCCTTATTGTTGCCCACAACAATCAGTCTAGCATCCCGAATGGAATGTTTGTTCTCCAACATTCCCCCCAAAAATGAAAAAGTGGAAAAAAAAACCCCAAAAAAAACTACCTTTTGCAATTTTACACAAACAAAAATAGGGAGAATCTAATTCAGAACCACAATACAAAACCAAAAACCACAGACCTAGAAACCACCAAAAAAATCCCCAAACTTTAATCTAAAAATAAAATCTATTATCCCAAGCAAAAAAAACTCAACCTTTAAAATCATTAATGAGTCTACTCCCACATTAACTTCCAAATATGTGAGAGTACTCTTAAATGAGCGCTGATCACCATGACTTACCCTCCCATGCAAGTTAACATGCCAATGGTAAACAACTTATAACTTCCTAATTTTATTAGTTAATCTAGGCATTGTTAGTTATTATTTTATTTTATATTGGAAGGAAACTCTCAAACATGTTTCTCTTTGAAGTATTGTTTATTGCCACTTTTAGCTTTGATTACACAAGTATGCCAACTCATATTCTTAAAAATAAAAATAAGTTGAATAAAAAAAATATATTAAAATCGCCACTGATTCTTGACTAAACCATCAAACTGTTTGATGATAGCATCAAACCGTTTAACGATATTATTATTGTTATATTTTCCACGTCACATATTAATGGAAAAAGGAAGCCCCCGACGAACGTGGAAAGGAAATTCAATGCCGTTGTCTGCGGGCCTAAATAAAAAAACTCTTTATATTTTAATTATAATTTTCACGTGGAGCGAGTGCCACGTAACCTATTTATCTGGACTTAACTTGGAAACATATTAAAAATCTATATTTTTTATTTCTATTTCTCATGTCGATCTGTGGTGCCACGTTGCGCATTTATAAAGGAAGGTGCTAGCTGTAGTCTAGTCCACCTTCAACCGTCAGATCTCCATCTCATCCTCAATGTTTGACACGTGTCCAAAAGCCGATAATGATTTGTCCTTGACCAACCACGGAAGGACTAAACAAATACATTCACACCAGCTTGATGTCAACCATAACCCATGTCTAACCAATATACAGATCACACGTCCTATATATAGGACACGTAGATAGCTGATGTGGCTTATTGAATCGTTCCCTTGGCTTCTCCTCCGTCCTCTTCCTCAAGAAACTGGGATCAACTGTAAGGATTTGCGATAGAGTTGGTCTGTTTTTGTCATATGGGTTTGCTTCACTGCTTTATTCTGATCTGTTTTTGGGGAAGAAAGCAATTTTTTTGACAATCTGACAATAGAATTTTATTTTCAAGGGGGGATAAATTCCTATTTTGGGTCAGTTTTTGCCAAGTATACAATTGTCCAGGTGGCCTCCGTCATATCTCCAAGAAACCCAATTGGTTAAGGCCATCAATGTCAGCAAGGATCCAAAGCCTCTGAGGGACTGCAACAGAGAACTCTGACAGTTATTTCTGTTGAGGTATGTATTGTTATTTTTTAATCATGGCAAAACTTTAGATGAAGATATTTGAATTACATATAATATTGGATTGCATTGTTCCACTGATATCAACATAGCAAGGGGTAATGCCCATAGGCTGTTCGTTTGAGTTGAATTTCAGTAGAATTGGACCATGTTACTCACTTGTTGCAGTTCAAAAGAAACTTTGATTTTATGTAGCCCTAGTGCGTAAGTGGGGAATTATATGTATGGTGATGGCATCTGCCCTAGTATCACAGTTGAAATGTAGAACCTGTGATTCTACTATATTGAGTTTCTCAGAGGAAGGAGACGCTTAGCTTCCCAGGATTATAAAATCGTAGTAGTGAACTTCTATTAAAATAGGTTTGATGATTCTCCCTGTTTCAGAGATTAACTGGGGACCAGGATGCTGTCAGAGGAGGTACAAGTGAAGATTTCATCTTAAAGACTAGCTCTTCGTTAAATAAGGGTTAACCAGAATGAGCTCTTTCATAGTATTAACCTTTCATGAGCAACCCTTCCTTAGATAAGGATTAATCAGGATAACTCTGTTGAAGTATGGACCTTAAAAGCTTACTTTTTCAATAGATAAGGGTTGATCAGGAAAAAAAATTCTAAGAATTGATCTTGGAGGAACTGAAAGACCTTTCAAGGCTTCACTTTTTGAAGTATTGGCCTCTCAGGAACTACTCTTCCTTGGAGAAGGATTGATACGGACCTTGTATTTCTTTCAAGGCCTTATATTCGAAGAATCCACTTTCCGGATCAATTTTTCGTCATATATAAAAGATTAAGTATGTGTTTCAGCATTGCGAACGTTGGTTGTAAGGATCTAAGAAGTTGAATTTAATGTATTTTGATGCGAATAAAGTGGATAGATAGAATTCCAATTTTGACCTCTTGGTCAGCAGTTACTACTAAATTGTCTCTTAACCAATCCTGGTTTGTCCTTCTCGAGCGGTTTATTGTATCCTAGCCATGCCATGAACAGGAAACAATTTACTTCAGATTAAGAAACATCTTTTCTGCTGTTGCCTCCATCTCCAGCAGTCTAGCAGATGATGGTGAGGATTTCTTGTGTCTACCTTTTACTCCTGTAATGCCAATTTCTTTGCTGTGGTGTGCTGTTTGGTTTCTGTATAGAAATAGAGGGTGCCTTGTTCCCCAGTCTTGTTTACTCTTGGGATTCAAGACTACAATTTGTCTGCAAGTGATGACTTTACCCGGATCATCTTGTGTTGTTTGGTAAATGACATGGACTGACTATTAGTTCATGGCTGTCTTGTCCCTAAAATATGATTACAATTAAATATTTAATGTCAATTGAGATCAAACATGATCTATAGGACCTATTCTCCAGACCCGACGTGATGATTACTAAGAACATTGTGACCTGATAAACACCAAGCAAGAAAACCCAATCTGAAAAGGAGGAATCGAACTGGATAGAAATATTTGAGACAAACTCCATATACGAAGAAACAATAAAAGATATGCACTTTTGTCTTTTCTTGGGTTCCTTTTCTTTCCCAAGGAACACCTTGTGCCGAAACTCCTGGGCACTTCCCTGCAGTCCTGGATGGTACCAGGTGGAAACCTGTCAGCTTTGATTACAATGCCTAACCTGGCAGTGAGATCGAATGAGGCATCCAACAGATGCAGCCAGCCCAGGGAATCAACCTCAATACCTCCTGCATAAAGTTCAAGGCATTCAACCACTCGAGCTAGTCTACCAGGCTGCTTTTCGTAGGTTATATGATTTGTATCTGTCTGTTTTCTGTTTTGAAATACTAGGCTGCTTTTCTTAGGTTATATGATTTGTATCTGTCTGTTTTCTGTTTTGAAATATTTAGGAGAAGGGCTTAACTATGAAGTTAATATTTGTCTTGAAAGAGGAATAAGTTTGTAAATAATTACTCAAGCTTTCATTAATAATTATCTTGGTTTTGGACTTAAAAGGTTCCTATAAGGTGTTGCCTGCTAATTTTCAGTGCAAATAGTACATTCTGCCATTTTTATGTATTTCTGATTATTAAGTTTCCTATTGTGGATTGGCTATATGTTTAATATTCTTTTGATTAACCCACCGATTAAGAGATGCTAAACTCTGAGTTGTAACAGAGGGTTTATTCGTTATATATTTGGCAAACATTGCCCGGTTGAATGGTTGCTAATGGTTTTAAAATCTTGTTCCAAGTATATATCATTTGTTTTTTAAAAATAGTTGATGGGAGCGTCTCTTGGTGCCAAAAGCATGTTTGAATAAAAAAAATATATGGCTGTTTTGTCTTCATTTATGTCGTCTGTTTTTTTACATACACTGATGATATTCATTGTGTGTAATGAATTAAATTTTATGTGGTTTTTCAGCAACTAAAGAATAGGCAATTGGGAACCCAGCATAAGGTATTGTGTACAAGCGTATTCTATCTCTGAACTTCAAATCAGTAAATGTCTGAATTGGCTATGGGAACTGGGGAAGGCGGAACACAGTCAAAGGCTGCAAAATCATATTCCACACTGAAGGCAGGCATCACTTTTACATTGTAGCAAGAAATAACAGTAAGACTTTATCCCATCTGTATTTAGGAAATAAAACTGATGTTGTATTTATTTCCTACATACAGGAACAGCCAGCGACACCTGCATATCCTGATTGGCAAGCCTTTCAGGTTTTTGCTCTTTAAATCCTCATTCGTGGCGTGTATTGCATTTTTCTGGTGTTTCCCTCTTTTAAATCAATTTTGGATACCTCCAAGTTGTCTAACAGCGTGCTTCATATGTAGGCATATTATGGTCCAGGTGTCACACCCCCTCCGGCTTATTTTGCCTCCCCAGTTGCATCAGGTCCAACACCGCCTCCATATATGTGGGGAGGACAGGTAACAAGTGTTTGCAGTTTAAATCCTGTTTCTGCGATAAGCATCTTATTAAAGCTTCAACTAATATCATGGATTGGTATCTTTTCCTTCTCAGCCATTAATGACACCTTATGGGACGACCCCTCCATACGCTGCAGTGTATCAACATGGAGGAATCTACACACATCCTTCTGTGCCTCCGGTAATTTTTATCATCATGAGTTAGCTATGAACCTCTTATTTCCTTAAAATTTAGATAGGATGGCCTTTTTTTGGTGCTTTTCACTATGTGCAGTGTCAGTGATGGTGACGGAGTGGTTTTCCCTTAATTACCTACATATTGACATGTATTTGTTTTGGCTATATTTCTCTTTTTTCAATTTGTATCCCCAATTATGTGAATTACCCTAAAGTTTCAAACATCGTTTTCTTCTATACAACTCTAGGGTGCACATTCTTTCAATCAATACAGTGCTCCATCTGCTGGCAATCCAACAGAAGTTGCATCGGTAACTACACAAACTGTTGTTGATAGTCATTTTTGTTGATAGGATCTTTAGCCATTCTATTATTGAATTTCTGATCATGGAAACTTCAATGAGGTTCTGATATTTGTTTTCAATGGATATAGATTTCAGTCCCTTCAGGCACTGAAACAGAAGCAAAGTCCTTGTGGGGTAAAGGCCGAAGCTCAATAAAGAAGGTAAAAGGAAATTTAGAAAAACTTCAGATAGTTAGCACAAAAGGACGAAGTCGGAAAGCAACGTCCAGTTCTGCAAATGATGCATTCTCACAGAGGTAGGTATTTGAAGCTGTTTTTTTTCCAAATAAGCCTGCAAAATTTAATTCTGACAGTATAACAATTCCATTTGGAAGCACTAGAATGATGCTTAGCTTAACTTAGACTAAAGCAGAAATCGATTCTGGACCTAATGAGTCGGAGTCCTATTGCTATTCTTTCCTATGGTTGCATGTTATTCACCCAAGTAATTGCTGGTTGCAGTGGAGGCAGTGGTAGTGAAGGTTCAAGTGAAGGTAGCGAGGAAGACAATTTACAAAATGTAAGAATTTCCTTCCATTTTATTTAGGTTCAAGTATTTTTGAAAATTAATTTATTTGTTTTCTGGGTACTATACCAAATGTGTCTTTGCTATTAGGTATTATTTATCATTGCATTCTATTCTGTATACTTTTCAGGGATGCGAAACAGGGAGGAAAAGAATATTGGAACCAATAACCATGAATGGTATGTTTTAACTGTTTGCATTTAAAATTCTTGACAGCTAGTCATGAATCCTGTTATCAGGGGATCTCCTGATTTATGGAGTAATTCAGTAATACATTTTATTTTCCAGTACAGTTAGATCACTGTCAATTGCTAGAATGTTTCATCTTGAAGGGATGCGTGCTTTATTTTAGATAGGCTCCATAGTTCATGTTTGATACCTAGTCCTGAATCCTACTATCGTCAGCCTGATTAACGGAGTAACTCAGTAACATTTGTTGCTTTTCACTACAATGACAGGAACACCTGCTACTGACACCAATAATCTAGCATATAATGCCCAGGCTGGAGAAGCTAAAACAACTGTAAACAGAAGCGCAATGGGTTTGCTTCCACCTGCACCTGTGCCAGGAAGGTCAATAGTTAGTCTACCTACTACCAATCTGAATATTGGAATGGACATGTATAATGCACCTGCCCAAGGATTTGTAACTCCCGTAAACGGAAGAAGGGGAACAATTGGCATTGTGTCAACAATAGCTCCTACAACAGCTCAGCTCATGCCAGGCCATGATGGAGCACCCTCTGAATTATGCATCCAGGTATGCATACCAAGCTGTATCTGCTATTTATCATTCTAGCTTGTATTACATCAGCTTAATGGTGCTGCTGGCCATTCTGTGACTGGCTGGTTAGTTAATATAAGCTGGATTTACTTGCGTCATCTTCCTATAGACATGCTCAGACTTTTGGTGCTTTCTTGTAGGATGAAAACCCTTCTTTCATCTTTTCTGGTTATGCACAATCCATGAAATATGATGTGATCTTGGCACTATCATTATGTTCTCATATCCATCTTGTTCCTGCAAGTCTTTTGAACATGATTGTTTTTCTTAAGAGGATTTAGATAGAAGTGATCCACAGTCGATTATAACTCTGATAAGCTAAATCATTTGTAGAGCTCTTGAACTCATAGATGGTTTAATACATAACAACAGTTTGATCTGATATGAGGGCAGGATGGTTTGATGGTGTATACCAGAAGAGATTCAGAAGCAGGGAATATTTGTATTAATGTAGTAGGTGGACACTCTGGTGTTTTACCAACACATCAATTTGTCATTTCCTATATCTTGGGAAATTTTTCCTTTCATATTTCTGGAAACTTAAGTCTGTATCCCCGTTACATACAACTTAGGGTTTTGTATTTTTGGCATTCACCTACAGTCTAACCTTTTTGTGTGTGACTTATATCCAATATATTGGTGATCTTAAATATGTTGAACTAAATGAGCTTGCACATGTGCTAAACAAGCTTGTGAAACAGGATGAACGGGAGTTGAAACGAGAGAAGCGTAAACAATCTAATCGAGAGTCAGCCAAACGCTCACGAGCGAAGAAACAGGTAAGACTTGTTCTTAGTATTTTTATTGGAGACTTGCGGAGAGAGGGAAAATAGTGAGATATAAACGGACAAAGTCTGTTGTCATTGTTTTTTGAAAGCAGTAAATACTGCTGAATTGACACTCTGTCTGTTGTGTTGTGCTAACACCAACTTCCATGAAACAGCTTGAGTGCGAGGGGTTGACTGCAAAAGTTGAGACACTGACTTCTGAGAACAAGGCACTCAGAAATGAACTAAATCTTATAGCAAAGGAATCTGAAAAGCTTGCTTCCGAGAATGTATCACTAATGGTAACATATCCTTCATGGTAGCATAGACAAATTGGTACTGTTTATTCAATATTTCCCTAACGATTTGGAATTTTTGACATTGTGGGATTATGTGAAACAGGAATTGTTGAGGAATTTGCAAGGACAGGATAGAGTAGGAGATTCAGAAAGAAATGGTCCTAGAGAGACACAGTCACGGTTTACGCAACCAGGAGGCAATCACTATCCTCAAGTTCTATATAAAATAAGCAATTCAAGTTCTAGCCAAAGAGATGAGCAAAAGGAGAGTGAGATGAGCGATTCAACTGGTAAAGCTCATGCAGTATTGGAAGCAAATGCTCAATCTGATACAGTGGCTGCAGATAAAAGATAATGAATGGCTGCTTAGAAAGTACTTCATCCAGATAAAGGAATTGGCCCAACTCAGAAATTTGAAATGGGTCCAGGCATGGGAATCATCGAGTTAATTGTTTGGTAAACTAACATGCTGACCCTAGCTTTTAACTTCAGGGTCATATAATTTATGCATTGCCCCACAAAGTTGCTGTAAAATAGAATTGGGTTTGAAGGATTCTTGTACCTAAACAAGCTCCTGTCAAAGAGTAGCATGCTCCATCTGTAGTCCATGTTCAATGGCTAGTCTTTTACATGATGCTTTTGTTATTAGTTGATAAACATTTCATTGCCTAATAATTTTAAATTGCTGTCTTGCAAAAAGTTTTTTTGCACCAATTATTTTACTAAGATTAGCTGCGCATGGATTAAGCTGTTGGAATAATGAGGGCACCTATACTGAACGTGCTTATGTTTTGAATCAATGGCTTGCTTGTATATCGTAGTTAGCATTGTGTTTCTTGCATTATTTGTTTACAAGCATGCAGATGCAAATGTAAGTCTAGGTAGATGTGTCTACTAGTTCGTTGAGTGTACTATAAATATATTAAGCAGCTCTTGTCTATTTAAGAATATTGTAGCAACAAGAACTTCAGGACAAGAGTCGAGGGTGTGTGCATGGGTTGAGTGAATAGCCCGGTGGGAGGTAGAGAAACCAAAGGGAATAGAACAAAATAATCTGATTGCACATTTCATGCATTATGTTTCAATACTTGAAATTTTAGTTCTAATAATTGCCAGTGATGCATATGATAGCATTGATCAATAACCTCATACACATATAAAGGAACAGCATCTCAAGCTCAAAAAAATCAGGCTTTGAGAAGAAGCTACCCATCCAACTAGCACAAGTAATTTGGCAATCCTAGTCTGTTACGAGCCAAACCCAAAATGCACTATTATAATTGAAGGAAACTCACAATAGCAATCTCGAAATCTGAAACTAGTAAGGCACAGACAGTAGTAAAACAAGTAGCCACAGCATTAGATCAACATTAACAAAAGCAAATTCATCACTATATAGCAGTAAATTCAACACTATTCATGAGTAGCTTGACAACATAATTTTAGAGTGCGATTAGAGAATTCATAACAGCAGCTAAATACTGAAAATATTATATATCTCAACAAGTCAGTGGATGGAATAGTAATTTTATTGAGAATGTATCGCTGTCAACACAGGCCCAGTTTATCCAAGGCGGTATGGATGCTGCTTTTGGCTCACCGTAGTCCCCTGTAGACTATAGGCAAGAAACTAAAACCCTAGACCACCTCATTCTCATTGCACATGCTTATAAATATAATATAAAATTTGTGATTGGCTTTAAACAAGGGGCCATAACTGCACTCTGGATGAACAAGGCTTATCCACAGAATATATGAAATAGTGGTTTTGTATAGGGGGCACTCAAATCGTCTTATCGCCTTATTTATGGTGAGGCAAAGTTCTGTCTCTCTCATTCATTTTTTCAGAAATTTGACAATATGAGTCATCTTAAAATGGGGCGAAAACCCCTGAAAACAATGTTTGATGATCAAAGTTCCCAACAACGAGTGTGGAACTCTGACTCTCAACAAAGTTTCTATCAAATTTGGGTACAATTTCTGTTTCTGCAGAAAAAAAAAAAGGATTTTTTTCAGAAATTTGACAATATAAGTGATCTTAAAATGGGGCCAAAACCCCTGGAAACAATGTTTGATGATCAAAGTTCCCAACAATAAGGATGGAGAATTATCCCATTGATAAGCAAAGCCACCCCGGACAGGGATAATCATCACTCAACGACGTCAAGCTACAGCAGCCGAATCAATAGGTTATGAAGGAACAAGCCTGCGCCCAACTGAAGGAACACCATGTCCCTCTCAGGGGTGAGCCCGGATCTTATATAACAGAACTTTCATGAGGAGCAGAGCTTTTACGAATTGATTTTGAATTGACAAATAAGATCTTGTTTGCTTATCGCAGTGGTATAATAAGTATGAATAAACTTGGTAGTGTGAGTTTCTGCTAATATTTGGACTCTGAAAGTAGAGTACATAAAACATTTAATCTCCCAGCACTCTATTAACCTTCCACTTTACAAATTCTGATATGGCACTCTCTAATTAGATACTGGGATTCACGGTGTGGTGTATTTCTCTGTAAAGTCTCAGTGATATAAATATTTTATTTTCTTTACCAAAAAAATATTACAACGATGTTTATTCTGGTCACAGAACATAAATAACAAAATCAATGAAGTCTTCCATTAGGGTGAAATACTTTAAATTGATTATTTGCTCAAGCGACTACAGTCATACTGGGCAGAACTTTCATTATTTCAACGACTTTTTCTCCATAAATTGACGTCAATGGGGATGGATTCAGATTCGATTGGTACAATGTTTTACTCAAGCGACTACAGTCATACTGGGCAGAACTTTCAATATTTCAACTACTTTTTTTTCCATAAATTGACGTCAATGGGGATGGATTCAGATTCGACTGGTACGAATGTTTCGTTAGGATAGTGTACGATAAATGCAAAAGCCATATTCGGTCAAATTTGATTCTTTTTAATTACATTTTCCCATAAATTGACATCGATGGAGATGGAGTCAGAGTCGACTGACACAAACGTTTCATTAAGATAGTTTACAAATAAGTATACATAATTTTTGGAGCCCATCATTGATCAGATTGTTTAAAAAGAACCATCAAAATCCCAATATAAAAACTTGTTAGCCTCACCTCGGAGAATCAGAATGGGGGCGGGAACGAAATTTTTTGAAACCTGCAACACCTCGGAGTTAGCCTCTAATGGCGTCGGAGTTTTTTTGGCGACATGGGTTCTTTTTCTGCGGTTTTTTACTTGATGGCTGTCGTTACTGCTGCTATTTTACATTGATGGTCGGCTACAACTAGTTTTTTAGTGACTGTTATTTTCTATTGGAGGAACTTTCAGGTCGGTGGCTTTTGTTTTTTCCTCTATGTTTGGTGGGGTCCGTTTTGGCACAAACTGGAGGTTCGGATGCTGTTAAATCCTCTGTCATTCCTTATACTGGATTTGACAGTGTTATTAAACAACTCTGTCCAACAACTCTTTCCTCAACTCTTTCCTCTTCTTCTGAGTGCCATAATTGTCATAACTTCAATCCCTCCATTTAGTGGACCCGTGGCTTCGTTGGTTTTCACCCCCGAAGAGCTTTTACTACGGGAGCTAGGTGGCGAGTTTTCTTGTTTCTAGTGTGCTCAGATGATAGAGGAGGTCGTCAGCGCACTCATGAGTACCGCTGACGAGGAGGCATGGGAGAGGGCAGGCCTCTTCAATCCACCCCCCTCGCACTTAAACCCAGAACTTCGCACCATCAGAGATTTATTGCCCTTGGTACTGTCGCCTTCCTTGGACCCTACTCTTACTCACCGAAAGGTTCCACCACCTTTTGTTAGTTCTTCGGGTTTCAGTGCACATGCACCTGATGTTTCCAACATGGTTTGTGATTCTCGTCCGAGACCAGTAGGAGGACTATCATAGGCCACTGGAAACACTGTGGGTATTGTTTCTAAGTCGGGTCTTCGAAGACTTAACGCTAGGAAACCGTGGCCTCCTAACCGGTCCAAAAGGAAAATGATACTGGGGGATGACCTCCCCTGGAGGAAGCGGCAAACCTAGCGATGAATGCTTTGGTTGGGAGGTTTTCATATCGCCATAGGTGTATCACACCTCTTTACAACTGGGTAAAGACTCATTAGTTTCCTATTTTGGATTCAACTTTCATTCTCCGGAAGACGCTACAAAGATTTTAGAGGGACTGTGGCCATACGATGGTGGTAGTATCATGCTTAAACGTTGGAGGATCTCTTTTGACCCTGCACATGACTACTTTTAGTTTAGACACCTATGGGTTCTCTTACCTGGTCTCCCGCTCAACTTTTGGAGTTTAAAGGCTCTAATGGCGATTGGAAATTCTATTGGTCGTTTTATTGGTGTGGATGAACAAGCACTTGGAGCTCCAGACATAAAGTTGGGTAGAATTTTAGTAGAGGTGGACATTCACTCGGGTTTGTTGGAGACCCTTGACATTCAGTAGAGAGACCAACTCTTTTCACAGAGGCTGGATTACCCAGGCCTTCCTTTTCGCTGCACTTTGTGCCGTAGGACTGGACACTTGAAAAATTCTTGCCAGGGCACTGTGGATGAGGAAGAGTCGGAATATTCTCGCCTTCGAAAGTTTCCTAGATGTGATTCGCCTGTTGTGGACTCCATTGCTTGCGATTTTTTTATGTTTGAGAAGTAGGACTCTCCACCTACCTCGGACTCCAAAACTCTTAGAGGTAAGCTCAGGTCCATATACCCTGTTTTGTGTCATTCTTTGTTCGCTCTGGAAAATATAGTTATGGATGCTACTTGTCCGGAGACTGGTCTGCAACTACAACCCTGCTTACATGTGCTGACTATTAAGATTGACTCATTGGGCTTAGATTTTGGAGAACCTAGCCACTCGGGGGCTAAGGCTCAGGCGGATAAACCTCGTTTTTCCCTTTCTCGGGAGGGTTCTTGGATGAAATTTTCAGTTCCTAGCAACTTTCATAGGTCGGGATCCCACACAGTTGGTTCTACTGAACACCCAAAGGTTCTTCTTTCTGACGATGAGGAGGGGGTTAAGGAAAACCTTATACTCGGGTTTTAGGGAGGAGGACCTGGATCATTGTAGTTTGGTGGAGACACTGGATACATTGGTGACTCTTCTTCGTGAGGTGGGGGATCCTGCTCCCCTCGTCACTTTTCAGGGAAATATTGTTATTACAACACCTTCATCTATTGATTTGTCTTGCAAACCAGGGAAAGGTAGTGGGGGGGCTGGGCCCAACTATGCTTGATCTAGAGGCTTGGGTTTTGAGACCTCACCCATTAAGACGAGGAGTGCCCATAAGAAAGCCACTCTTCCACCTGTTACACTTGAGTCCACTACTACTTTTGGTTTCGACATTGGGGCGCTTAGAGGATTAAAAGCCCTTGTACAGGCTAAAATATGATCCTACTCTCACTAAATGTCAGAGGGGTGGGAGGCTCCCTAAAATCTGCCTCCATGCGTAGATTACTCTCAAAAGTCAAACCCGATATTATTTTTTTACAAGAGACACTTGTTTGTTGAGGACAAGGCTCGACTGTTTATGCAAAATTTTGTTCCCAGTCGGTTTATGTGTGTTGTCAGTTTGGTAGGTACCTCAGGAGGTCTCTTGGTGACTTGGGACCCTAACAAGTTTACCCTGGACCCTATACTTTGTGGTGGGGGCATTTTACTTTCAGGCATCACCTTAGAAAATCACAGATTTGTAAATTTTCTTAATGTGTATGGTCCTTGTAGTGACAGACTTTTATTTTGGGATCGTTTGGCGACAAATGAGTTGTTAGCTACTAAGAACTTGATCCTTGCAGGAGATCTGAACTTCACCACAAGTGCGGATGAAGTTTGGGGCTCAACGATACACCTGGATAGACATGCAGACTATTTTATAGATATGATCAAGGATCACTCGTTGGTCGATTTGGCTCTAGATGTTTTGGTAGCTACTTGGAGGAATGGCAGAGTCGGGGGTGTAGGCATCGCTAAAAGGTTGGGTCGTATACTAGTTGTGGAAAGCTTATTGTTTGAGGTTCGGTGATATCGGTCTTGGGTTGAGCTCCCTTTCATATCTGATCACGCACCTGTGATAACACAATTTGACTTCACACAGGTATAGGTGGCCTATCTGTTTAAGTTAAATCCAACTTGGTTGGTGGAGACAAAATTTGATTTGATTGCAAAAGAAGTATGGAAGGATGTTGTCTTCCTGGAGGAATCGGATATCCAACACAGAATTGTAAGAAAATTAAATTCACTAAAGTCCCGAATAAAAGCTTGGGCGAGGCATAGTCGACGTGAAAAGCTTTGTAAGCTAGAAACACTGGAGGAAGATATAAGTTGGGGTTACTCTAGACTGTCTAGCGATGGGTTGGACATAGCTACAGATTCACACTTGAAAATTTTAGAATCTGAGGGAAATGATATTCTTAAAACTGAAGAGGAATATTGGCGCCAAAAGAGCCGTGCTACTTGGCTAAAATGTGGTGACCGTAATACTATTTTTTTTCACAAATTTGCTAGTGCCAGAAGAAACCAAAAGCATATTTGGGAGGTAGATGATGATATTGCTCAGTCCATTAGAGGCCAGGAGGAGATCAAAGGAGAGGCTTCTAGATATTTCAAACAGTTAAACGTTGCAGATGGTCTTAGGGCTTTGTTGGATCAAGTTAATTTAGTTAGACTTTTTCAACGTTTTGTGACTGTGGAAGATAATGTTCTTTTAGAAAGACTTGTTACTAAACAAGGGATTTGGGATATTTTAAGTCTTTAAGTCTGGGCCCGGACGACTGGACTGTGGAGTTTTTTACTCTTTTCTTCGATGTGGTTGGTGATGATTTATTGGATCTAGTCGAAGATTCCAGAATCAGAGAAAATATTAAAAGATCTTTAAATTCGACTTTCCTGGCTTTGATTCCTAAGGAGAACTCTCCTCGGACTTTTGGGGATTACAAACCCATTGTGCTTTGTAATCTTTGTTATAAATTGATCTCCAAAGTGATCGCCAACATAATCAAACCTATTCTCTCAAGGGCTTTGTCAGCGAAACAATTAGGTTTCTTGAAGGGTAGACAGTTCTTGGATGCCATAGGGACGGTGCATGAATGTATCCACAGCATCAAAACAAAAAAAAACAAAAAACTATGTTATTAAAGTTGGATCTGAAAAAGAAATATGACTGTGTTAGTCAGGATTTCCTTCGTTTAATTCTTGTTCAAACCAGTTTTATTGTTACTATTATTTCATGGATCATGAGTTGTGTGACTAGTGCATCCTTCGCGGTGTTGATAAATGGGGAGACCTCAGCTTTCTTCAATGGTGAACGTGGTCTCTGACAAGGATGCGCATTCTCGCCTTTATTGTTTATCCTTATTATGGAAAGCCTTAGCATTTTATTGAAACAGGGTCAATAGGCGGGGAAATTGACCGGGGTAAAGGTTTCTAGAGTTGTTAAAATCTTATATCTTATATTTGTTGATGATGTGCTCATCATGACAAAGGCAACAGGTGAAGAATGGATATTGGTCAAGAACATCTTGGAACATTTATGTAGCACATCGGGCCAAAAAATTAACCATAGTAAATCTACTTTCCATTATGCGGGGCTTGAGGATGCTGACTTGGCAAGTTTTAAGAAATTATTTGCTTACAATTTCATGGAGTTGGCATTGGGCTTTAAGTACTTGGGGTATTTCCTTAAAGCGGATAAAACCTATTTTGAAGACTGGAGATGGCTACTTATAAAGTTTGAAAACCGAATAAAGCATTGGTGTAACCATTGGTTAACCTTGGGAGGCCGGTGCATCTTAGCAAATGTTGTTTTGGAAACACAATCAATATTTTGGATGGAACTTGCGGCGGTTCCTGTCGCGGTTCTCACAAAGATCTGTAAATTGATTTTTGACTTTCTCTAGACAAGGGGTCGTAAAGAACATGGCATACATCTTTGCAGTTGGGTGAAAATTGCAAAACCGAAACTTTTGGGAGGCTGGGGTCTCGGGAACCTCTTCTTTTTCAACCGTGCGCTAGCAGCCAACTCATTGTGGAGAGTCTTGATGGAGGACGGGATCTGGCATCGGGTGATCAAAGACAAATATCCCCCATATGTATCTGTGGCTATTTGGCTTAGATCTGCCCTGGTTATACAACCTCTGGCATCTCACTTCTAGAAAAACATGATGAAATCGTTGCCCCTCATCACCCCCTGGCTGAGTTGGAAGCCTGGAAATGGTTGTTCTATACTCATTGGGTTGGATAAAATCATAGGCATTGGTAATGCATCTATACTATCTCAGGAGCTTTTATTAGCTTTAAAAAATCAAAATATTCGTTATTTGTTTCAAGCGAAGGCTCAGTGATCTTGGGGATATATCAGTGATCAGTGGAGGTCCAGTGAGGATTTGGGACTTACGAGAATTCTAGATTTGGAATGGAAATCCTATATAAGGGAACTTATCTGTTAATGCTATTATTATAGTTCTTTGCATTTCAATAGATAAGAGCATCATAAGAACAAGATCACTGAGAAATACACATTCACAAGAGACACAACATTTATCCTGGGAAACCCTCTAGGGGAAGAAAACCCAGCAAAAACTTCCTTATCATAAATTGCCAATACAATGTTCAAGAGATAACTCAAACCAATACAGATAGTCCTCTCCAAAAGATGCGCCACTCTTCTTCTTCTCTCTCCAACTGGTAATTGCAGCTTGCCTCATAAGAAAATGAGCAAGTGAGTTGTGTTCAAATGAGGCGCTAGCCTCCTGTATTTATACAAGTTCTGGCATGTGTGAAGTGTCTTTTCACTGGCAGGGCCGACTTCTTAATCTGGGTGGGTAAACCCACCTTTATTATATTTCTGGGTCTTCTTATTAACTGTTGGGGACGACTTCTTATTCTGCCTATTATAATTGTCTGTTGACCAATCCGCAAAAGGGGATTTGGTTCTAATACAATTACCAACATGATTAATCCACAATGGGGATTAATCCTATGAATAAAATAACAATAAGAATAAGAATACTCTTTGCAGTTACATTATTTCAACACTCCCCCTTAACAAGAAGGGTATTCTTCAACAGCGTCAGGCGAGAGAGGTATGCATCATCAGGAGGACAGTATCGTCAATATCATCTTGGAACATTGGCTAGCAAATTTACGAGTCATCGGAAATTTTCTTCATCAACAACATCATCATTCTCGAAAGAATGCCATCATCATCTGCATCAATATGTATCAATAAAAATGATACCTCATCACAACGTTGGGCTGGCACATCACAGTACTACACTGGCTCAATGTCACAACTGATAAGTTGGTAGCTCAGTGTCAGTCACATCTTGCTTTACGTCTAACAGCAAGGTCAGAAGCAAGGAATCATCTTGCTTTACGTCTAACAACTAGGTCAGAAGCAAGGAACACATCAACATCTCGCTTTAAGTCTAACAACGAGGTCAGAAGCGAGGAATCATCTTGCTTTACGTCTAACAACTAGGTCAGAAGCAAGGAATCACACATTATCTCGCTTTACGACTAACAACGAGGTTAGAAGCGAGGAATCATCATCATCTTGTTTTACATCTAACAACGAGGTCAGAAGCAAGGAATCATCTTGCTTTACGTCTAACAACTAGGTCAGAAGCAAGGAATCACACAGCGTCTTGCTTTACGTCTAACAGTGAGGTCAGAAGCAATGACTCATCTTGCTTTACGTCTAACAGCGAGGTCAAAAGCAAGGAACACACAACGTCATGTTTTACGTCTAACAACGAGGTCAGAAGCAATGACTCATCTTGCTTTACGTCTAACAGCGTGGTCAGAAGCAAGGAACACACAACGTCATGCTTTTCGTCTAACAACGAGGTTAGAAGCAAGGAATATATATACTCCCCCTTTCAGGGAGGGTCCTTTCGAACTATACCAAGCTTATCTTGAAAGTGTTCAAACTTTACACGAGATAGAGGTTTGGTCAACACGTCAGCAACCTGTTCATCCGTGCTAATGTACTGGAGCTTCAAGGCTCCTCTCTGTACCATGTCGCGGATGAAATGATAGAGGATTTCTATGTGCTTCGACCTGTCGTGGAATACAGGATTCTCTGTCATCTTTATGCAGCTCTGGTTGTCACATAGAATCACGGTTGCTCTCATCTCCAAGTCAAATAGGCCAGTCAACAACTTTTGAATCCATATAGCTTCGCAGCTAGCAGAACATGCGGCAATGTACTCTGCTTCCGCTGTGCTGAGAGCAATACTGGATTGCTTCCTACTCTGCCACGAGATCATGGCTGATCCCAAATTGAAACAGCATTCGGAAGTGTTTTTTTTGTTTGCAACGCTTCTTGCCCAATCTGCATCAGTATATCCACTCAATGTGAAGTCACGATCTCCATCATAGCTGAGACCATAATCCATTGTACCTTTAAGGTACCTCATCACATGTTTTGCAGCCATTAGGTGAACATGTCTGGGCTCTACCGGAAACTGACTCAAGGTGTTCACTGCAAAACAGAGGTCTGGTCTGGTGTTCGTCAAGTACATCAGCGATCCAATAATCTGTATGTACAGTGTGGCATCTATCAA
Organism: Picea engelmannii; assembly: GCA_009831015.1. NCBI lineage: Eukaryota > Viridiplantae > Streptophyta > Pinopsida > Pinales > Pinaceae > Picea > Picea engelmannii. The sequence continues at coordinate 115,527 of ML794206.1, read as the reverse complement.
GTCTAACGAAGTATCGACCAGCAGCTGTAGCTTCACCTCCATGGGTGTATTCAGGGGCTTACATTCTAGCATGTCGAATCTCTTTAATATTTCGACTGTGTACTTCCCTTGGTTAAGGAAGATTCTTTCTGGACTCTGGCATACCTCAAGGCCTAAGAAGTAATGCATTAGACCAAGGTCTTTCATTTCAAATTTTGCGGCAAGTCTCTGTTTACATTCAGCGATGAGCTTTTCTTCTCCAGTTAAGAATAAGTCATCCACATACAGTAGTAATATTACTGGTTCATTATCCATAATTTTGAAGTAGAGATTTGAGTCTGCTTTACTCTTGGTAAAGCCTAAGCTCGTCAAGAAACTATCTATACGGCCATACCAAGCTCTGGGAGCTTGCTTCAATCCGTATAAGGCTTTCTTCAATCGGCAGACATGACACTTCATGTCTTCAACCTCAAATCATTGGGGTTGCTCTATATACACTTCATCTTTGATAACACCATTCAGGAAAGTTGTCTTCACGTCCATCTGGTGCAGCTTCCATTTCATCTTGGCATCAAGAGCTATAATTGTTCTGATCAAAGTGTATCTGGCCACAGGAGCAAATGTCTCTTCATAGTCAATGCCTTCCTTCTGGGAAAAGCCACGAGCGACAAATCTTGCTTTATATTTTTCAATACTTCCATGAGCAGGATGTTTTATTTTGAAGAGCCATTTTGATGATACCACATCCTTACTTTTTGGTCTGGGAACTATTTCTCATACATCATTCTTTATTATGGATTGGTATTCCTCTGTCATGGCATCTGCCCATTCCTTCTTTTGAATGGCCTCTT
>ML794206.1:92200-104823 GCA_009831015.1 Picea engelmannii | reverse complement strand
ACTCATGTCAATCAACCATTCCACTAGTGACACATGTCACCTCTAAAGGCACGATGGCTACCATACTAGCACGCCACGTCGACATGATGTCATCATTCTTTTTTCCTCACTTGGATAGAACCATGTCAATCGACGACAGAGAATTGATCTCGCCTATGCGTCAATCGACAACTTATGTTCCTTCCCATAACCTTTATCATCATCTGCCCTCTCTGGACCATTACCCACTTCACCAACTTGCTACTCCCTACAATGATGTCACCTGCACCAACAGTATGGATCACGTCGAAGGGTCACTCCCAACAGATTGACGGTCCTCATCTCTTCTCAATATTATCATCATCGTCGAACTTCATACAAGTCATGGCACTCGTTCGTTCCCAACAATGATACCTCCTCTGACGAAGGGTTCATATCTACTCGCTCCACCAAATTGATGGTTGCAAACTCTCTCGACTCAACATGTGATTTTCCACTGGTTAATGGTATGATTTTGGTACTTATCCAAATTTCAAGGATTCTTCAAGGATTTTTCCAAGTCTCCAGGAGTCGATAAACCTCTATGAGACTATCGAAGACTTCCTAACTTCATCGAGAGAGAGATTCTTGCATGTCTTTCAAGATTTCCACTTAGATCAGTTCACTCCTCCGAGTTTGGGATCTCTCAACCTACACACGAACTTACCCAACACCAAGGCACTTCCATCTTCTCCCGGGTGAATATTTTGTCCATGTCCTACAAACTTTCCTCTAAATATGCAATATCCCTAGGGACACAGACTATCCATACTTGTTCAATTTCACACTTTAACAGGTTAAAAAAAGACAACATAAGCATATCCTATTTACTTAGAATTTCAATTCATTGATTACTAGCACTCGCATTTCCCATTCAAATTAAACAAATACATAATTACATCATTCATGCATAGTTAAACAGATCAAGTTAAACACTTATCTAATCATGGAAATGACCAACACCAACTGACTAAGAGAGGATGCCTTTACCCCCAACCTTAGGCCTTACTGTAGAGTTCCTTCCTAGAGTATGCCAAACCCATGCTAAGCCATGATACCACAAAGGGAATGATTTAGTTGGTTTCTGAGCTTAGGATAATCTAGGAAGGTTACTCTCCTTCCTCCTCTGACAACAACAGATTGTTTCCCCTTCCCACAAAGCTCGGGGTCTCTACAAGTTTATCAGGTAGTTTATCAATTGGATTTCCTATACACAAGGGAGTCCCTTCTCTGTTGCATAGTACCTCAACAACCTCCCCTTACCAATGACAGTTTTTATCCAGTAAGTACCAAGTTGTAGCCCTCTTTTGCTCCAGTTAGGATCCATGCATTGTCTGTTTCAACGTGATCATCATAAAATTGGGCAAGCTTCCTATTTTATTCAATAAAACCTCTCCACTTTCTTCTTCTCTTCAATCAATGCCAATAAACGTCTCAATTCGTCGTGCCCCTTATCCTATGAGATCGTCACTCACTTACTCTTTCGCAGAGTGTCATTCTCCTTTGTGCATTGTGTGATTTGTTCTTCTATGATACCACATTTTTCTACTATCATTTGTCGTATCTCTTCTTGTTGGTTGTCTCTCTACCTGTCTCCTTCTCTTGGGGTTATTTTTTTCACCTTTGGTCTCTTCCTCCTCCAATATTCTTTGGATTCCTATGGCTTCCTACAGACGCAACCTGTAGACCGCAGTTCCCATCCCGAAGGGGAAAATCTGTGGTGTCCTCTGCATCAGTTGCTCAGTTGACTTGTTTCCTTCAGAGACCAAGACTATCAAAAGTTATTAACTTCCTCAACCACCAGTGTTGTTCCTCATAACCGTTCACATGGTTCCACATAGACCTAGTACGACGTACTATTTATTTCTTGCAAGCATAAGTTGGCTTGTTAAACAAGCTTCATTTTTTCTTCACTAAAACATCTCAGCTCCACCTCACCAATCCACTTCATCAATTCCTGCTTCATTAGTTCCCACTTGTGTATCATGGGCAGTACTTTCAAGGTCGTTGCCTCTCAGACACTTGTTTGGTATTTTTATTAATTAGAACACAATTACATGCTTCATAATCACATCATATGAAGTCTTAGCATAATTGTAGTATTGGGGGGAAATAAGGTGTTACATTCCCCTCCCCCTTAAAAGAAACACCGTCCTCGGTGTTTAAAACACCATGTACATAAAATTACACAGAAAAAAAAATGGGTATGCCACTATCATGGCATATTCCAGCTCCCATGTAGCCTCATTTGCTCCAAATTGCTTGCATTACACCTTGACCTATACAATGGATCAGTTCCAAATCATTATTTCACTCCTGTCCAAGATGCATTGAGGTTTGAGTAGGGACTCTCTCTCTGGCTCCACCTGTATCACAGTCCAATCAATAACATGATTAGGATCATGAACATATTTCTTTAATAAAGACACACAAAATACATTATGAGCTCTAACAGTAGGTAGTAAAGCAACTTTGTATGCTACTAGTCTTATTCTCTCCAAGACTTCAAATGGTCCATAACATTGGGGTGCCAACTTAGCACACATCCCCATTCTCAGGGAACTTCTCTTAGGTTTCACTTGGAGATACACATGAGCTTCCACTTTGAACTCTTTGTGAGTCCTCTTGTTGTCTGCATAGCTCTTTTGTCTGTCTTGGGCTATTTTAAGGTTTTGCATTATTTTAACCATTGCTTGTTCCATCTCTTTTGAAAATTCTGGTCCAAGTGTGATTCTATCCACTGGGTTTTCCCAATTGATCTAAACTCTAAACTTTCTACCATATAGAACCTGAAACAAGATCATATTCAATGATTCTTGGTGACCATTTTTATAAGCAAGCTCTACCAAAGGTAGATACTCTTCCCACTTCTTGGGTTGATGCATGACATGCATCCTCAAATTATCTTCTAACACTATGTTCACTCTCTCGGTATGACCATATGTTTGAGGATGGTAGGTCGTACTAAACACCAATTGTGTTTCCAAGCCTACAAAGAAGCCTCTCCAAAAACTTGAAGTAAACTTGGCATCTCTTTCTGAGATTATAGTCTTGGGAAAACCATGCAATCTAAAAATTTCCTTCTTAAAAATGTTAGCGACATCCACGGATTTGAAAGTGGATTTGATAAGGATGAAGTGAGTTGCCTTGCTCATATTATCTACTACAACCATGATTGCAACATGTTTCTTGATTATCTTGGGTAGACCAATAATTAAATCTATAGAAATAGTCTCCCACTTCCACTCTGGAATTTTCGAAGGATGTAATAGCCCAACAGAATGTATGTGCTCCACTTTCACCTATTGACACTCCAGGCACTTAGCAATATACTGAGAAATGTCATGCTTCATTCTCGTACAATATTACATTTTTATTAGTATTGTCACTATTTTATGGTAACCAGGGTGATATACATATGGTCTTCTATGGAACTCGTCCAAAACCAAGTTCCTCAAATTTTTCGAATTAGGAACATACATCTTGTTGTTATACAACAGTAGACTATCGGCCCCAAGCTGATATCCTTCATATTTATTTTCCATGGGTTCTTGTTCTGTCCCTTCTTTTACTTTATTGAATAACTCATCTTCCTGCAAGAGGGTTCCAATCCTCAATTTGATATTAGACTCCCCCATACTTGATGTTGCTAAGTGTACAGCATGTACACTCCAGCTAAGTGCATCTGCCACTTTTTTTTCCTTCCCTTTAATGTGTTTGATTTCAAAATAAAATTCGTTGATCAATGCCATCCACCTGGCTTGTCTGACATTCAAACTTGGTTGTCTGAATAAGTATTTTTGACCATAGTGGTCTGTCATTAGGACAAATGTTCTCCCGAGAAAGTAATGTCTCTACATATTCAATGCATGCATGATTGTTGCAAGCTCCAGATCATGGGTGACATACTTTTTCTCATGACCATTCAACTTTCATGATTCATATAAAATCACTTTCCCTTCTTGCATAAGAACTCCATCAGGTCCTTCTTTTCAAGCATCAGTTCAAACCACAAAATCTTTTTTTAGGGTCTGCAATCTTCAAAATAGGGGCATTAGTCAAAATATGTTTCAGCTACTAAAAGTTCACTTCACACTATTGTGACCATACAAATATATCCCCTTTCTCTACAATGAAGTAATGGGATTACCAATCTTGGAGAATCCCTTTATGAATATTATGTAATATCCATCCAACCCCATGAAGGATCTTGCTTCTATTACATTTCTAGGGGTAGGCAAAAACATGATCACCTTCATCTTTTCAGGATCCACTGCAACTCCTTCTACGAATATTACATGACCTAAATATTGGATTTTGTTTTGGAAGAAATCGCATTTGATGAACTTGGCATATATCTAGTTATCTCTCAACACTTGTATCACCATTCTAAGATGTTCTCCATGTTGATGTTACAGTAGTTGCGTGAGGTATTAACATCCACTTGTAACCTTTGACTAGAATGGAATATTCCGGAAGAAATGGAAACCCTAAACAGATGTGTGAAAACCCTATAAGACAAGTTGGCATAGCATAATAAATAGTATTAGAATATTATCTTCCAGAAAGACAAGCTGACTCCACAGGAAAAAGATAAACAAAAAATATAATTACCAGAAAGTCAGGTCAGCCTAGCTAGAAAATTCACTGGACAAATTAATATAAATAGAGGAAATTTTATCTCATTTGTACACTCAATCATAGCGCAAGTCTTGTGGAGAGTTGTAGTTGCAGTTGCAACTGCAGGTGCAAGGAGGAATAAGGGCGTATGGTCATATCTTGGTCTTGGTATCTATCTAGCGCTATCAAGTGATATTCTTGGTAACACTCTTGGTAATATTCTAGCTAAGTATGGCGTAAGTTTGAGAGAGTATTCTAGCCGCAGTTTCTATAGTTGTGTATGGTACTTGTTATGTGGATATGGAGACTCTATCTCTTGTGCGCTACCCTTGGAGAAGGAGCAATCTACTTGTCTTGAGTTGTTGCTACAGCTAGTAGCTGGGGTTTATTTTTTTGTTCTAGTATGGCTTTCTGGAATAATTTTTTCAAAGGTGCTCAGGAGTGGTTGTGTTCCTATGGTTGGGTGACAATATTGTGATATTTTCTATGGTAAAATGAGCACATCAAATATTTTAACACTTCATGCTCTTCTATGGTCTTGGAATAAACCAAAATATTTGTTAGAATATGAAAGGATTTGCTCGTTTTACCATTGACAATATCACTATTGCCACCCAACCATAGGCCGAAGCCACCCTCCGAGCACCTTGACTTTGACAGTGAGAAGAATCCTAGTAGAAATCCAATAGCCAAGCAAGGCTAATGCACCAAGCAAGAAAGTAACCAAAGTTGATCAGATAGTCCAACCCAAAACCGATGCAACACCTTCCCAGAAATTGCGCAAAAGACTATTAGACTGCAGTGCACACAAGTGACTTCTACAATTCTGAGAATGTGACAAATGAGAGACGGGCGCCCTATATTTATAGTATTCCTGGAAGACTTGCCTGGATGACTTCTCCTTCTGGGTACTAATTAATTCATATTAATTATCTTTCTTCAGCCGACATCTCGTCTAGGGTTACATTCATTTCTTTGCTTCCTTCCAGAATATTATAATCTTGTCAAAGGTCACAATAGAGGTTCATACCTCCCAAAGCTACCATAATATCAACACTCCCTCCTAGCTAGGGAGTTATAATTGATAATGGTCTTGAGCACAAACAGACCATTCACTGGTAGTATCACGAGCATCGTCATTATTATCCAACTGGATAATCTCCATGACAACTGGTACAATATCAATTGATAGAACACAACTGTGTTTATCCATGGTAGTATGAAACTACTCAAACCGTGACACATAGTCACAAACAATGGAACATATCCACCATAGTAGCATATCTCTACTATTTGGAGACATACAATCTCCATAAAAATCATCTGATATCAACCTGCACAGAAAATATTGTTAAAATAAACTGAATCATCTGGGCCAATATTTCACTCACATCTATGAGATATTGAAAGAATATTTTCCCTCAGAGTAGAACATCAATGATGGTCTATCTGCCTTATTCTTCTCAAACAAGGAAGAATGATTGTTCTGACTTCTTGGACCATTCCTCACCCTGGGCCATTCCTCCGACACTAAACAAAGTGTAACCTAGAGAGAATGAATCTGCCCTAAGGAATGCCTGTCCTTGATTGTTGAACCTGGACCATTCCCCACCCTGGGCCATTCCTCTGACACTAAACAAAGTGCAATCCTGGAGAGAATGAATACACCCTAAGGAATGACATTCCAGACCATTTCCTATGTTAACCATAAGAGGTAAAGACTATCCTGTACCAACCTCCAAAACGAACCATTCCTCATCTTAACCACAATGAGAAATCATTGTCCGGCGAGGCGGGTCAGTCTTCTTGAGTAACCCTCAAGAAGAGAGACTTCCCTAGACCACTCCCCATGTTAACAACAATGGGAAGTCGTTGTATATGGTACATCAGCAATCTCGACCATTTTCTGAACTAGGAAATGTTTGTCCATCAGAAATCTCAATCCACTTTACAAACAGGAAAGAATCTTCCCAAGCTGGACTATTTTTCAATTTTGAAAAATGAATGTTCTCAATAATATGTCAGTGCTCCCTCCCAACCTGGAGAGTCATTCTTCCCTTTCAACTAAGGGAGTTATTTCCATGATCCCCATCTTTTCCTGGAAATATGCAAACTTTATTCTGGAGAGAGGATTTGTCAGGATATCTGTTGTCTGCTCATTTGTGGGGATGTATTGGAGCTTTACTTCTCCTTCCTAGACTTTATCTCTAATAAAGTAGTATTTGATCTCAATATGTTTCGACCTTTCATGAAACACTGGATGTTCTGATAATCTTACACAACTATGATTATCCCAATGTATTATGGTTGAATCTGGAATCTGATCAAATAAATCAGAGATTAGTTTCCTTAGCCATACTGCTTTTGTGCATGCTTCACATGTTGCGATATATTTTTCTTCTACTGTGATGAGTGCGACAAACTTCTGTTTCCTACTACCCCAAGATATCATAGTGGAGCCCAAGCTGAAACACATTCCTGAAGTACTCTTTCTGTCTTCTGCACTTCCTGCCCAATCTGAATCTGTAAATCCATGAAGCGGTATATCACTGGATGCGGTATAGCTTAAGCCATAGTTTATTGTCCCACGAATATATCATAGGACATGCTTTGCAACTATCCAATGTTCATGTCTAGGTTCCACCTGGAACTGGCTTAGTGTATTCACGGCAAAGAAAATGTTTGGTCGAGTATTTACCAAATACATCAATGACCCAATCAACTGTTGATATAGTGATGGATCTACTGGATCATAATCTGGATCTTTTACTTTTCTTATATCCGTAGTCATAGGAGTATCCATGGATTTGCAATCCATCAGTCCAAACTTCTGAAGGATCTTTATTGTGCACTTTCCTTGACTAAGGAATACTTCACCATGCTTCTGCCATACTTCTAGTCCCAAGTAATAATGCATGAGACCTAGATCTTTCATATCAAATTCAGAAGCTAGTTTCTTTTTGCATTGGATGATAAGAGACTCTTCAACTGTTATGAATAGACCGTCAACATATAATAGTAGAATCATGGGTGCATTTTCCACAACTTTGAAGTAAAGGTTTGGATCTGCATGACTCTTGGAGAAACCAAGTCTCGTTAGATAGCTATCCATTCTGGAATACCAAGCCCTTGGAGCTTGCTTGAGTCCATATAAATCTTTCTTTAATCTGTACACATGAGTGTCCTGGGAATGTACCTCAAACCCTTGAGGTTGTTCAATATATACTTCTTCTTTGATTGCTCCATTGAGGAAAGTGTCTTTACATCCATTTGATGTAAGTTCCATCCCATGGAAATGGCAAGAGATATGATAGCTCTAATGGAAGTATATCTAGCTACTGGAGCAAATGTTTTTTCATAGTCTTCTCCCTCCTTCTTGGAGAAACCTCTAGCTATGAATCTTGCTTTGTATTTATCCACGCTTCCGTCTTCTGCATGTTTGATCTTGTATACCCATTTTGAAGTTACCACTGATTTTTCTTTAGGTCTAGGTACGATTTCCCATACATCATTTTTCATAATGGAATGGTGTTCTTCCGTCATAGCTTCTTTACATTGTCCCTTTTGAACTACTTCTTCGAATGTGGTAGGTTCTTCATATAGAAGCTTCATCATATACGCTGCATAGCTTGAGTATCTCTTAGGCTTCTTACTTTTTCTAAATGTTCCTTCAGGAACCTTGAGTCTTTCTGCGTCTTGTAAAGTAGCTTCAAGCCAAGCTGGTCATTTCTTGGTCTTAGGTATGTTTTCTGAATCAATGGTCTCACAAGGTTGCATAGGATGATTAGGTTTTTCTTTTTCGTCATCTTGTTTTTTTGTGATTTCTTCAATAGGTTCTTCATTCTCTTCATCTTCTATCGTTTCTTCTATAGATTTCTTGAAAGCCATATTTTCATTGAATGTCACATCTATGATGACTTTGATCTTATGTTGTTCTGGAATATAGATTCTATAAGCCTTGGATGAATCACTATATCCCACAAATATCCCCTTCTTTCCTAAGGGTTATAGTTTATTCCTTTTATCCTTGGGAATGTGAGAGTAAACAGGACATCCAAATATTCTTAGGTTTTCCACATTAGGTTTCTTACCTGAGAAAGCTTCTTCTGGAGTCATGTCCTTCAATATATGGTGAGGACTTATGTTCTGCACATATATTGTTTTCATGGATTCTTCTCCCCACAAGAACATGGATAGACCTTGATCATTTAGTAGTGATTTAACGGTTTCTTCAATAGATCTGTTCTTTCTTTCTGCTACGCCATTTTGTTGAGGATTATGAGGAACAGTTAGCTCCCTCCTAATCCCTGTCGATTTGCAAAATGAAACGAATTCCTTTTATGTGTATTATCCTCCATTATTTGTTCTTAAGGTATTGATCTTCTTGTCTGTGAGGTTTTCTATCTCTGCTTTGAGTTCTTGAAACTTGTTGACTACTTCGTCTTTTGTCTTCAGTAGATACAACCAAGTATTTCTTGAATAATCGTCTATGAAGATTACGTAGTAAAGAGATCTGACTGGCATCGGACCGCAAACATCTGAGTATATTAGATCTAGAATCTCCTTAGATCTATTGTTGTTGCTTGGAAATGGTTTCTTAATATTCTTCCCAAGAGCACAACCTTTGAAAATTCCTTCATGTGTAGACTATAATTCTGGTATTCCTTCAACCATATTTCTAAGAAAAGGTAATGCTTTATAATTAATGTGAGCATACCTTCTATGCCAAATTTCATTGGGATTGACTTCGTCATGTATGAGAGCTTCTTCATTTCATTCTAGTAGTCTACACAGATTTCCTTCACGACTTCCAATAACCCTAGCATTCTCTATGTTGGAGTCTTTATCATGATAACACTTTTCCATCTACGAAATCTATTATGTTTCCTTCGTCTTCTAGGCAAGATATGGATACAAGATTCTTTTATAAACCAGGTACATATAAAACATTGCTTAAGTGAACATTGTTACCTGTTTTCAACTTGACGGAGGCTTGTCCAAATCCTTCGACTGGGTAAGTGCTTTTATCTCCAAGCTCTACCTTGTACGATGTCTTAATCTCATTTAGATCTGAGAGTATGGCTTGATCTCCCATCATGTTCCTAGAAGCTCCACTATCAATTATCCACATGTCATCTTCAATCGTTCCAGTGAGTGTTGAGTAGTGTAAAAGACTGATCTTTTCACTCATGTCTTCGGTTGACTGGTAGTTCGTCATGCCTTGATCAAAAACTTCAACTCTGACGTTTATGTCTTATGAGAGAGCCAAAAGGTGCGTTGAACTAGGGCGCATTTGAATATCTTCTCCTTGAGAGAGATGCTCCATCACAAGGTATCGGATCTAAGATTTAGGGTTTCTGAAACTGCTCCCACTAGTAACCCTAGCGACAATGTCTTGGAAGTTTCTCCTGCTAGTAACCCTAGCAAAAGTTCCTCAGCGAGCTCAATATCCTAATGGCTATGTTTCCTTCCAGGTTTTAGACTGAATGAAGGAGGTGTGGGCCCATAACCTGTTAGAATATGAAAGGATGTGCTTGTTTTACCATTGACAATATCACTATTGTCACCCAACCATAGGCCGAAGCCACCCTCCGAGCACCTTGACTTTGACAGTGAGAAGAATCCTAGTAGCATTCCAATAGCCAAGCAAGGCTAATGTACCAAGCAAGAAAGTAACCAAATCTGATCAGATAGTCCAACCCAAAACTGACGCAACACCTTCCCCAGAACTTGCGCACAAGATTGCTAGACTACAGTGCACACAAGTGACTTCTGCAATTATGCTGCAATTATGAGAATGTGACAAATGAGAGACTTGCGCCCTGTATTTATAATATTTCTGGTAGACTTGCCTAGGCCGACTTCTCCTTCTCAGTACTAATTAATTCATATTAATTATATTTCTTCAGCCGACATCTCGTCTAGGCTTACATTCATTTCTTTCCTTCCTTCCAGAATATTCTAATCTTGTCAAAGGTCACAATAGAGGTTCATACCTCCCGAAGCCACCATAATATCAATAATATCATCCACAAATACTAAGACAAACTTGTCTGAATATTTTCTAGGAATGTTATGCATTAAACACATGAATGTATCTGGTGCATTTGTGAGCCCAAATGGAATCACAATGAACTCATAGTGTCCATTCCTTGTTCTAAAGGTTGTTTTATGGATGTCCTTGTCCTTGATTCTGACTTAGTGATATCCTAACCTCAAATCATTTGTTGAGAAAATTGCAGCTCCTTTGAGCTAGTTAAAGAGATCATATATCCTAGGCAAAGGATACTTGTTCTTGATGGTCATATTGTTCAACTGCCTATATTCAATGCATAATCTCAATATGCCATATTTATTATTTACAAACATGATTGGTGCTCCCCATCAAGATACACTCGTCTTGATGTAACCTTTATCCAACATCTCCTTCAGTTGCACTTTCAACTCCACCAATTTTGGTGTGCTCATTCTATAGGATAATTTTGATGTTGGTACCACTCCAGGTACAAGATCTATTGAGAAATCAATATCTCTTTTCGAAGCTAGTCTAGGAAACTTCCTTTGGAAACACATCCTTGAACTCCCACAATAAAGGGTGATCTTCAACCTTCATGTTCTTTCTTTTTGTTGTGCTAAGTACTTGTATAGCATACAAAGGACACCCTTTTCGACTAAACTTATTAAGCTGCAACGCGAATATCTTCCTTACTGAAACTGGATTTCTAATGCCTTGTAGAATTATTGCATTACCTTCATTATCTTCACACTCCAAAACTTTCTCATAACAATTTGATTTTTCCTTGTGGGAAGCTAACCAGTCCATACCCAACAACACATCATAAGAGACTAGGGGTAGTATTTTCAAGGTTTCCTGAGTCTATATTCCATACATTTCAATTGGAAAGGCTTCAATCACATCGACCACTTTTCTCTTTGTTCCAATGGCTAATTGAACCAACCATTCTCTTGTGTGTTCCTTTTTCTGTAATGAACATGCCTAAAAAATGCGAGGTGAAATATAGTTGAGGTTAGATCCTGGGTCGATTAAAATAGAGATAGGTTGCTTGGTAATAATACCTTCCAATTCCACTACAGAGGCTTGGGAGTTTTCTTGCCTATTTTCCACTGGTGCATATATTTTGTGAACGCTTTTGGCTGTTGTAGTTGCTTCCTGTACATTATACACCTTCCTATTGTCATGTTGTCTGTGGGGAGAATCCCTCAATAGGTGTGGTTCTTCAGTGTAAATGTGTTGAACCTGTACATAATAGATCTATATAAACAATAATACACACATTTGCAGAGAGAATTTGAGAAAGAAGGAGAGAAAGAATGAAAGAATTCTCATTAACCGTTGTGAATAATGAATAATTTACACATGATATACTATGTATAACTTTGATATACTCTATATAACTCAATGAGTGTGCATTGGAGGAGAACCAATGCGCCATATTGGTGGTCTAGAGTGATCTCGACACACACCAACAGTTATGGGAGTGAACTTCCACCTAGTCTAGTCTCTCAGGCAGTTACGGGAGTGAACTGCCACCTAGTTGAGTTAACTAGTGAACTAGTCTTCAATTAACTAACTGAAAAGAGAGTAGTGAGGAGTTAACTCAAGGAATCAAGGGTAATCCGCCAGTCTGGTGATGATCCCAAGGTAAGTGCGCATTATATGGTGATGATCCTAATGTTGCATGGTGACAAAACCAATGCAACATCTAAACTCAATTCAACTAATCAAACTGAAGTGTCAACTAAAAGAGAATATTCTCCAGGTGGAATATTCTCCCCTAAAATATAGGAGATTGGATAATGACTAGTTATGACTAATAAACAAGGAAAAACCATAGGAAAAATAAATCCTAGGTGTGTGAAGTAACTCCAACACCCCCCTGAACATCACTATGGTGAAAATAAAGAATGGGTCTCGGCAGCGAGGCCATGTTAGGTACCCAAATACAAAAGATACACTGAAATAA
>ML794206.1:70786-92192 GCA_009831015.1 Picea engelmannii | reverse complement strand
CCCCCCCCCCCCCCTCTTTAAAAGTACAATGTATGTAAAAAGAAGAACTACAACTGCTAGGCAATTGTGTCCTTCACTCCAAGATGACTTCGTGGAGAATGGAACTTTTGCTCAGTGAAGGTCTTGGTGAAGATGTATGTCATCTATTCTACTAAAGGACAAAACTGTAAGTCGATGATCCCCTTGTGTACTAAGTCTTTGATGTAGTGCATTTGGATCTCGATGTGCTTTGTATGTTGCCTCTGAACTAGATCTCTATAGAAATTTAGAGTGCTCTAGTTGTCACACCAGATAACGATTGGCCGATGAAATTGAATGCCCAACTCAATGAGAAAATGTTATAGCCACATAGACTGAATGGTTACGTTAACTACCCCTATGTACTCTGCCTCAGCTGAAGATAGAGAAATGGCAGCTTGCTTCTCGCTTAACCAACATATAGGCCCGAAACCAAGACTGAGTAAGTAACCAGATGTGGACTTGCGATCGGTGTTATTGCCAACCCAGTCGGAATCAGTAAACCCAATGAGATCTAATGTAGAATATGTTGCATAATGAATCCCAAAGGTTAATATGTTTCATAATGAATCCCAAAGGTTATGGAGCCCTGTACGTATCGAAGGATACGCTTTGCAGCCTTCCAATGTAGCTCATGTGGCTCTTGCATGAACCTGGAAACTACACCAACTGCATAGGAGAGGTCTGGTCTAGAGTGTGTGAGATACAACAAGCTCCCCACTAGTTTTTTGTACAGTGTGTTGTCAACCAGTGGATTCTCCCCGTCATCCTCAAGTTTGATTCATGATAGGAAAGGAGTCAGAGCAGACTTGCAGTCTGTCATGTGAAATCTCTCAAGGAGATCTTATGCATACTTAGCCTGAGAGAGTTTGATGCCTGATGCATCCTGACTAATCTTGAGTCCAAGGAAAAAGTGTAGTGGACCCATGTTTTTCATCAAAAACTTTCCATGTAGAATCCTCTTGACTGCAACAATCATTCAAGTTGAGCAACCGATGATCAACAAATAATCAACGTACAGAACTAAGAGTAGAAGTGAATCAAATGTCCCGAGCATGTAGACATCTGGGTCTGATTTACAACATACAAAGTTTTGTGACAATAGGTAGGAGTACATCTTATCATATCATTCCCTCGAAGCCTGCTTGAGGCCATAAAGGGACTTCTTTAGTTGATAGACCAAATATGAGTCCTCCATAAATCCCTAGGGCTGCTCCATGTAGATCTCCTGAGAAAGATGACCGTGAAGAAATGCATTCTTCATGTCCATCTGATGAACTTACCATCCTTTGGTTGCCGCAATGGCAAGAGCCAATCATATGGAATCCATCTTCACTACTGGAGCGAAGCTCTCATCATAGTCAATACCATGAACTTGCTAAAATCCTTTGGTGACAAGATTGGATTTGTATCTGATAATCTATCCATCCATTGCGCTCTTGGTCCTGTACAACCATCTGCATCTGACAAGTTTCCTCCCAGAAGGAAGGGGAACTAGATCCCAAGTTTGGTTCTCGAGGAGGGAGTTGTAATCCTCCTGCATGGCGGATTCCCAAAATGGATTTCCAACATCATTGTCATAAGACTGTGGATCTGAAGATTGAACCAAGAAAAGATGTTTGGAGGGCAATAGTTCACTGGCAGTGAGTGCAACAAGAGGCTCCTTGAAATCAGACTGAGTCCTCCTAGTATCGACTAGATCACCAACGAGATCCCCTGCATCCTGAAGAGTAGTATGTGCCCACTTGGGCCTCTGCTCTGGCTCTGCAACTTCATTTGGATGATCTAACTCTGCATTTGAATGTACTGAATCTGAATCTGAATCATATGAGTCCTATGAATCATAAATATCGTCTGAATAAGAGTCGGCATGTGCATGCTCATCATCTCGGACAGGTGGAAGAATGAAGGTGTCTGCATGTGGTTGTTAAGGTGCATGCGAGACACTTTCCTCGAATTGGACACTTCTCTCAATGATGAGTCAGTCTAAGGAAAGGTCAATAAGTCTATATCCCTTCACACCATCGGGGTAGGCAACAAAAATGCACTCAATGCTCCATGGATCAAGTGCCTTCCTCTTTTCAGAGGGAATTCGTGCCCATGCACGTGAACCAAAAAGGCAAAAGTGGTTCAATTCCGGTTTGAGGCCGCTCTAAGCCTCGTAGGGGGTCATATACTTGACAGATCTATAAGGAGATTTGTTTTGGATGTATTCTGCACAATTAAGTGCTTCGTCCCATAGTCTCTATGGTAGTGACTTTGCATGAAACATGCAATATGCCATCTCCTTTAGAGATCTGTTTTTCCACTCAACAACTCTATTTTGTTGTGGAGTATAGGGAACTGTGTGTTGCAATTGAATCATTGCCTCATGGAAAAGATCATGGATATCATGATTTACATACTCTCCCCCATTATTAGTTTGGAGGACTTTGATCTTCCTTCTGGACTGTGTCTCAACCAAGGATTTGAAATCTTTGAGGTGTTGAAAGAGCTCGGATTTTTGCCTGAGAAAGTAGATCCATGTAAAAAGTGAGAAATCATCAACAAATATGAGAACAAACCTCGCTTTGATGATGGATGGATGCGGAAAATGAGCCATAAGGTCATTGTGAATCAGATCTAAAGGTGCAGAAGCTCGTTGAGACTTTCCTTTGTCAAATTTCTCTTGAGGGTGTTTTCCGAGAACACATCCCTCACATACTCCCTTGGAGAAATGGATGTCTGGTAGACCATCAACCAATATTTGCTTGCTATGTTGTTGCATGTATCTGAAATTAAAATTTCCAAACCTTTCGTGCCATATCCTACTACTTTCATCATCATGAGTAAGAAGTAAAGCATAATCAAGTTCAATGAATTTAGAAAAAGTATACAATCTAGACTGATGATTTACCTCACCAGTAGCAACCCTGAAGTTGGTTTGCATGTCGTAGATGTCCACAAAATTTGGTTTGAATATGACTTTCTTTCCGGTCCCATAATTATTTATCTAATACACGGAGAGAAGGTTGATGAAAATTTTGGGAACGTGCAACACATTCTCAAAGATTTCATTGGTGATTTCAATCCTTCCTTTGCCGGTGACTTCGACAGAAGAGTTGTCCCCCATCATAATAGGAGGACCTTTGCATGCATCCAATGAAGAATAGACTGCTTCTGAGGCATCCATGTGATGTGATGCTCTTGAATCTACGATCCAAACATCGAGAGAGGAGTTGATTGCAATCAAGGCATGGATAGAAATTCCTTCCTTGGAATTCGGATCTTATGGCTTCTTCTTTGCACCCTCGGGGATGCGATATCCAAGGTTGTTTTGCTGAAGTATTTGAGACATCAAATCTATTTGTTTTTTTATGCATGTGAATTCCGAATGGAATCATTTGTGACAATACGTGCATTTCTCCCCTTTTATTCCCTTTTCCCCTTTCGATCTGGAGGTATCGGTGAAGGGTTTTGTGTACCCTTCCTTCTTCGGATGTGCATAAGATTTATGTTTATCTTTATATTTATATTTATGATATTTGTGGCTGACATCATGCATAATGAGTTCATGTGCCCTTGGGCCTTTGATTGTGCCCATGTTGATGAGCTTGGTTTGCTCTTGTGTCAGGGATTCGATAAAGTCCTCAAGAGAAGGCATCTTCCAGGTGGCTCCGAAGGTGAATATGACAAAATGGAATTTGGATACGAATATAGATAATTCAGGACCAAGCTTGGAGAGAATGGTGAGAACCATTTGTTTCTCCTCCTTCAATTTACCAACCCCACAAGCTTTGAGTTGTGACAGTAAATCCTTGAATTTTGTAAAGAAATCTTGGATATTGTTGAAGCTTTTTGGATCCAATGTGAGCAGTTCCACCTATAGCATGTGTCCCCTCATCTCATCCTTGTTGATGATTAAAAATCATCAATGAATTTTTTCCTGCAAAGTGTTGTTAAAGCCTATTATTATAAAAGATAAATAATACTAGTAGGTGGGACCCCCTTGTAGATTGGAGATCAGGTCTGGTCCTTATTTGATGTTGTGCTGAGGTTCAACACTTCTTACATGGTGATATAATTTTGTTTCATTGGCGATGGATAAGGCATTTTTTTTTTATTTTTTTTTTCTACTGCCCTAGGTTCAAGTTTTATTTACAACGGCCTATGTCATCCTTGCTATCACTGCAATCTGTTATTGGATCTATTGCAAGAAGACCTGCACAATAAACATATTAGAAAATAACACAAACAAGAAATTGGAAAGAAATGAAAAGCAGTGTAACAAATGCAAATGGAAGAATTTTAACTATGCTATATACTATACTACATCCATTGATTTTAAATGGATTGTTGTTATCCTAGCTATTAAGTTAATAGTTATCCGATTTTATTTGACTTATATAGTCGGTATGCATTGTGATTATGCTATGGTACAGGTTGATGTAGATCGCGCTATTGGTGATAATTCAATACATGGTTTATTGGATCATATATTTGATATGTAATATGGTCAAGTTGGAATGGAAGGAATGATGTGGGTGGCGCGTTTTGACAAGTAATATATGCAATTTCCAATGCATGGTTTAAATGAATTGTTGGTATATTAATGGTTGGCGTGTACTATTGAATTAAATTGAATGTGGGTGGAGGTGACGTGCATTTACTGCACGTCACCCTTACTCCTTCTGTTGGCCTCCACCCTAGTCGGGCTATTGTTCAATCTGGTTGTTGTGGTTATGCTCTGATTTCTTAGCAGAGAGGAACTGCTCGACCAACTCACATTTTAAGGTGTTCGATTACATGTATGTTTTTTTTTTCCATTCATGAATTTGCTCTGGTTATGAAATGATTATTGGCTCAAGTGTATTGGTTTGTGATTTCTTTAAGTTTTGCAATTGTGTAAAATTTTGATTTTGGAATGAAGCGTTGATGGTTCTCTCTGCAATAGTGTTGAATTCATGGTGTTATTGGTCATCCGGGGGGTTAGCATCCATAAGGGCTCTCTGTTATCCTTGTTGGTTTAGTTGGAGGGTTTTTTTTTTGTCTCGGGTGGCTGGTTGTCCTCACGCGTTCGCATCACCATATCCAGTCTCTGGATTTTATGGGTTTTAATGGTTGGAGGCACTATGTGTCATTGTGTTTGTTCGCTTGAGCATTGGTTTGTTTTCACCACTAAAGGTTACGCACTAGGTTATTTTGTTCTTTATCGAACCTGTCTTCACTTCAACGTTGTGGTTGTTTGATTGAGAGCCACGAGGGTTATACCCTGTGTGTGTTAAGTATCATTAGTGGCTAAGTTGGAGCCTTGCTCCTCTGTTATAGACCTCCTGTCACGGGATTTGTTACTTGCCCATGAATAAGTCATGGTTCTCTCTGTGTATGCACCATTGGTCTCAGAGGTTTTCACCATTGGAAGGATTCAGCTTTAGCTTTCCCTATGTTGGTCACAGAGCAAACCCTTGACTCTACAGGTCTGAGGGTTGACATAGAAGATCGTCGTACCTTGTTGGGTTTAATACCTAGTTATTGTTGGGTGGTTGTGTATTGTTGACAAAATTGAGTACAGGCTCGCCCAGTTGGTCATGTGATAGTCACGTTGGTTTTTGGTATCCAGTCACTACCTCTATTTTTACAATGGAAAAACCCTGCATTGTTAATTGGACAGTTCAATTTACACAATCGCTCTCCTTGTGTTTGATAACCCGATATTGTTTAATTAAGAAGGTCACAGCTTCGCTCCATGTCAATGCATGGGTATGCGTGGTTTCCACAACATGTTTGGTTGATTGGTTGATTGGTTCATACACAGTCACGATATTTTTGCGCTAAGGATTATTTGGATGTTTATCTTGGCATTGGTTACAATTGCTTAATGATGCTCGCGCATGATGCATTTGTGTGTGTGGTGTTTCTACACAATGAATAAATGGTCATTGTAACTATGATGTATTTTGGGGCCAAATGGTTATTGCAACCGGGATGACTGTAGAAAATCCATTCATTGTATGCGTTATGATTATTTGATTGCATGAGCCCGAGTTTTACACAGCATGGTTGATTGCAATTTGATCAATTTGAAGCAATATTGTATGAGGTTGAAAGCTCAGAATGATGGGTTAAGTTAATACTGTGACTGTGTGTTTAGATTTTTAAAATGGGAATGTCACATCGTGGCGTTTTGGGTGGTTGTGCACTGTGTATAATATGGATTTTTTGGGGTTCCACACTCAAAGATAATCACAAATTTTTAAGCATGACTTTGTTGCATTTTGATTATTTGTTTTATGAAGACAACCATGTTGTTGATACCTCGTCATATTGGATGGATAGACCAGCGTGTTAGAGTCACATTGAATTTGGCTTGTACAGTGACAAAATTACACTTGCATGATTGAATTATTCTGTGCATAGCATGTGTTGGAATGGTGTCTATTGTCTGTCTGTTTAAATGGCGAACCAGGTTTTTGCAATTTTAATCTAGATTATTTGGCCGACTGCCATTATGTATGTTTAAGGAATGTCATGCATTTTAAAAGATAAGCCCGATTACAGTGAAAGTATAACTTCACTGCAATTTTTGAAACACGACTTTGGGCATATTTTATGATTGAAGAAATGTGTGGGCAGTGGTTGCTTTGATGATTAACAAAGTGGAAATGATTACTATTACACATTCGATCATTGTTATAAATAAGAGGAACATAACTCCTTATAGATTTTGTGGAATGCATAATGTCTTGTTGATGGCATTGTGTTAGATTTTTTACTATGATCAGTGAACTAGCTAATACACAATGATTGTTATGGTCGTTTGGTTGGTGAATCTCCTTCTAACGGAATGAATATATGGATTACTTGATTAATTTTGTGAACAGTACCTGCTCTCATTCCCCACCATTATTTCACTTTTCACTAATTACAACCCCATCACCTTTCCACATTCATTTTCACTCCCTGTTCTAAAATTGATTGTAATCAAGGAAAATTTTGTGTGAAATAGTTGGCAGTAGCAGTGTCTTGGTGAATTACAGTCATGTTTTCTTTGGTTTGCAGTTGATTGTTGTTGTCTTTGAGCAGTAATCGTATTTTTTTCCCCCTCATCATTGTTGATATTATGGTAGCTGCGGGAGGTATTTACCTCCATGTGTAAACATGATGAGGATAGAATACTCCGGGAAGCAAGAAGAAACCCTAATGAGTTGGCTAATAACCCTAGAAGACTTGTCGGCTCAAGAAGATAATTTATATTAGGTTATTAGCCTCCAAGAGAAGAAGTCGGCCAGAAATAATAATATATACTAAACAGACAGATACCCAGAATGAGAAGTCGGCCCAGGCAGTTAGCAAGAATTAGTATAAATACAGGAGGCCAGTTCTCATTCTGGCAGGCAGTCTCAGAATTGCAGAGCAGCAACTTGTGTGCACTGCAGTGCCCAATCTTGTGCGCAGGTTTGAGGAGAGCTGCCATTGTAGCTGCTGCAGCTAGAAGATCACGTTTGGCTTGGGCTATCTCTTGGCTAGGGTTTGTAACATCTGATCAGCTCTTGTTGGTGCGCTATCCTTGGGGAAAGATGCACTACCCTTTTTTTGGATATCTAGCCTAGGGTTTGCTTCCAGAGTGATTCTCTATCAAGGTTAAGGTGCTCGGAGGGTGGCTTCATCCCATGGTTGGGTGACAATAGAGATATTATCAATGGTAAAATGAGCACATCCATTATATTCTAACAGGTTATGCACCCACACCTCCTTCATTCAATCTAACTGCTGTAAGGAAACATAGCCGCTAGGATATCGAGCTCGCTAAGGAATCGCCGCTAGGGTTACTAGCAGAAGAAGCTTCCAAGACACTGTCGCTAGGGTTACTAGGAGAAGTAGTTGCATAAATCCTAATCCTCTTGTTGAGGCACCTTAAGTGAAGGGATTGACCTAATTTCCGGACAGATCAGTTCACCCTAGCCTAGCGCATCTCCTGGTAGTCTCAGCAAGACAAGACGTCAAGTTTGAGTTTGTTGTCAAATCTAGGGTTTGACCAAGTCAAAGAAGAGATGACTTATTATATGAAGTCAGAGAAAAAGTTAGATGGAGCCTCTAACTTCAGAGCATGGAAGACAAGGATTGGCCTCATCCTTGCGAAGAATAAAGTGTTGGATATCGTGAAAGGAAAGATCGTGGAACCAGAGTTTGAAGAAGGAAAAGAGAAGGAACCACAGAACGTTGCAGTTATGGAGAAGTTCAAAGAAGGTGACATCAATGCCATGAGTATCATAGTGGACTCTGTAAAAGACCACTTGATACCCTACATCTCTCATCTTGACTCAGTGAAGAAGATGTACGATGCCCTAACAAACCTCTTCTCAGTCAGAAACATTGGACAAGTCATGAGTCTGAAGAATGAGCTTTGTGACATGAAGATGAATGATGATGACAGCATAACATCGTACTTTGTGAGAATATCTCAGTTAAGAGATCAACTACAAGCTATTGAAGAGATCATTTTAGAGAAGGAATTGGTAAACATAGTACTCAATGGTCTTCCTAAGATGTGGGATGCATTTGCCGCAAGCATGAACACAAGAAAGGAGTATCCGACATTTGAATAACTTTGGACATGTTATGCTCAAGAAGAATCAAGGATTAGTGCAAAAGATAAACCCCAAAAGAAGTACGATGATCAAGCCTTCACAACAAGATTCAAGAACTTCAGGAACAAAAGGAAGTTTGGCTCAAGGAGGAAGCCAAATCAAGAGAAATACATTTCAGAAATACAATGCTTCAACTGTCGAAAGTATGGTCACTACAATAATCATTGGCCCGAGCTAAGGAAAAGGAAGGAGAAACACGAAGCATCAGTTGCCGAAGAAAAGGAACCCACAAAGAAGACTAAGCAAGATGAAAGAGACTTTTTCTTCTAAAGGTAACAATACTCTTCTTATTTCTTGTACATATCTTGTTTGCATCGTCTCTGTACATATCTTGTATATCTATCCCTTGAAAGATAATGTATTCCAAGAAGAACTATACCTATGGAAGAACAACAAGATAAGGATTGATATCATTAGATAATACACATGAAAGGATGAAATACGTCGAAACAATCATGAAGAGACTCAGAAGAAGCAAAGACAGAAAGAAGTTAGAGAAAGACTTATGATGTTTTTGCAGAAGACAACAAGACGGAAGTGTGGACTCTGTTAGACAGAGAGAGCCAATTATATATTGCAGAAGACAATAAGGATGCAGATGGAAGAATGGACTTTGTTATACAGAGGGAGCCGATTATATGCACTCATACATGAAGCAAGGATTAGGAGGGAGCTAATCCTACGATCCATTAAAAATAATGAAGTATGGTAGCAGCCATGAAAAACAATACGTGTTCAGTTCAACCGCAGAAGAAGTCTTCTTCAAAGAGAAGCCTTAAAATATTCCTGGTTGTCCATCCACATCTGTGATCCTATGATGAAAGAAAGAAATGGAATCTTTAGGGCATGGAATCTATAAGAAACTCCATGGACCCAAGAGCTAAAGAAAAACATCAGGAAGAACATGAAGATTCCAAGAAAGAAAGAGAAGCCAGAACAACCAGTCATTATATTAAGAATCACAAGATTACCAGCCTAATATGAACTCAATAAAATAAATCAAGCAGAGGAACTGAAAGTCGTGATGAAGAACAGTGTATGAAAAACTTATGAATGAAAGCATTGCGAGATCTAGAACTAGAGGTTCTCCCAGATGAAGAGAGAAGACTATGATGATTACTTGTTCCAGTACACCAAACATATCTCTACATGAGTCATTATATCATATGCAACATCCATGAGTTGGAGTTCTACATTAGATGAATGCAAAGAATGTTTTCCAGAGAAATTGAATAAAGAGTGTATGAAGAGAAACCTCAAGACTTTGAGGCATACTAGAAAGAGACCCTTGCATGCAAATAGAAGAAGACAACTTGGTGGAGAACCTCCAGTGCACAACAGAAGCGTGGTGAAGATTTTCTATAACAATGATATTGTGTCAAGATGATTACTCGGTAGATCAGATCTCATTATGACAGAAGAAGTGCCACATGGATATGTTCCAATTTTCCAACAATGATATACTCTATTGATCAAAGCTACATGAAGCCTTCATAGAAAAATAGTTTTCCAGACCAAATTACATTTGAAATCAAGCATTACATTATCCGTAATGAAGTCAAGAAAGGAGAAAGTGGTTCTCCAATACATATCTCCACAGATGAGCAGATAAGTAGACATTTTGGTAAAATATGAAAGAGTTTGCATACTCAAGCTGGAGCTCGTGGAGACAACTTCCTTATTGAAAAAGGAAGATATGACTCCCAGGTTGGGAGGGAGCACTAAAAATATTATTGAATACATTCATTGAAAAATAGTCCAGCTTGGACAGATTCTTTTCTGTTCGGAAAGTGGATTGAGATTTCTGACGGACAACGATTTCCCATTGTGGCTAACATGGGAAATGGTCCAGATTGATGATGTATCATAGACAATGACTTCCCATTGTGGTTAACATGGGGAGTGGTATAGGGAAGTCTCTCTTCTTGAGGGTTACTCAAGAAGACTGGATTGCCTCGCCGGACAACAATTTCTCATTGTGGTTAACATGAGGAATGGTCTATTTTGGAGGTTGATGCATGACAGTCTTTTCCTCTTGTGGTTAATAGAGGAAATGGTCCGAACAGTCATTCCTTAGGGTTTATACACTCTCTCCAAAGTGCACTTTGATTAGTGTAGAAGAATGTCCCAGGGTGGGAAATGGTCCAGGCTCAATAATCAGGGACAGGCATTCCTTAGGTTTTATACATTCTCTCCAGGGTGCACTTTGATTAGTGTAGGAAAAATGGCCCAGGGTGGGGAATGGTCCAGGTTCATAAAACAGGACAATTATTCTTCCTTGCTTGAGAAGAATAGTCCAGATATCTCATTGTTCTACTATGAGGGCAGATATTCTTTCAGATCTCACATATGTGAGTGAAAGATTGGCCTAGATGATTCAGTTTATTTCATAACATTGTTTTTGTGCAGGTTGATATCATATGATTTTTATGAAGACTATATGACAGTAGATGTATAATATTGTGGTGGATATGTTCCACTGTTTGTGACTATACGTTGTTGATCAAGTACTTGTGTGTTACTTGGTGTGGTAGTGTACCACTAGATTGTAGTTATGTACTACTATGGATAGACACAATTGTGTTCTATTTTGTTTCGATTGCCTTGAAGACTATCAACCGTATTAGATGGATAATCAAAGGACAGAGATTTCCCACATGGAAAATGGTTCAGAACATTTACTCTTATAGATTAGAAGAATGGCTCTTGTATCACTCTGTGGAGTGAGCATCATGTCTGATTACTTAGATAGAGTATGGTTTCGAGAGATGATGCACCTGATGACACTGATGATGATGATGGTGCTCATGATCTAGTCATGATCTAGTCTATACAACTATGTTGATGCTACTAGGTGAATGGTATGTTTTTGTGCTCAAGACCATTACCTGTAATACCTCCCTAGCTAGGAGGGAGTGTTGATATTATGGTAGTTGCGATAGGTATTTACCTCCACATGTAAACCTAATGAGGATATAATACTCTGAGAAGCAAGAAGAAACCCTAATGAGTTGGCTAATAACCCTAGAAGACTTGTCGGCTCAAGAAGATAATTTATATTGTGTTATTAGCCTCCAAGAGAAGAAGTCGGCCTGAAATAATAATATATACTGAACAGACAGATACCCAGAATGAGAAGTTAGCCTAGGAAGTTAGCCAGAATTAGTATAAATATAGGAGGCCAATTCTCATTCTGGCAAGCAGTCTCAGAATTGCAGAGCAACAACTTGTGCGCACTACAGTGCCCAGTCTTGTGTGCAGGTTTGAGGAGAGCTGTCATTGCAGCTGCTGCAACTAGCAGATCACGTTTGGCTTGGACTATCTCTTGGCTAGGGTTTGGAACATCTGATCAACTCTTGTTGGTGCGCTATCCTTGGGGAAAGATGTGTTACCCTTTGTTTGGCTATCTATCCTAGGGTTTGCTTCCAGAGTGATTCTCTGTCAAGGTTAAGGTGCTCGGAGGGTGGCTTCGGCCTATGGTTGGGTGACAATAGAGATATTGTCAATGGTAAAAGGAGCACATCCATTATATTCTAACAATCATATCATGTTTCGCTCAATACAAACCCCTCACATATCCTAGGACCCTTTATTCACCCCCCTACTCATTGATAAACAGTAAAACAATTTGTATGGATTGGATTTCATGAGTTTGATACATTACTGAGCCAATTCTATTTCATATTTTTAAGAGTTGTCATGTATGGTTATTGAAAATACTGTTTTCTAATCATTCATGCATGCAGGAATGAGTTTTTTCATCCGAGGTAGCCATGGTCGAGGAAACAGAGGGAGACGTAATTGGAACAGGGGCCCAAGAAGGCCCAGGTTCTCCATACATTTCGATGTTGATTCAAAACAGCTTGGCCAGTTGTTTCAAGCCAGATTTTTCAATTGGATTGGGAAAGGAGTAGTCCAACCTAGCCCTAAAAGGCCTCCTTTCAAAGTTATGTAATGCCCTAGTATCCATGTGCCTTTGCACGTCTCATTGCAACCCAAGGTTCCTGAAAATGATGGATGGCAAGAGATTGTCCACCCGATAGTCTCCCAACATCGTGGCTAGCCCAATTTGTCCTTGCCTGCTCCTCCGCCTAACAACCAGATTGTCTGAGATGCTCCCCACTCACTAGTGCAATCCTCCCATGCTAGAAAGAGATTGAAAATTGAGGCCCACCATGCCCTTGACAAAGGGAAAGCCATTGTTTCCCCTTCCTCACCATCCAATGGCTCTGACAAATCCGTGTCTTCCCGAATGCATTTGAGGGAAGATTGTTCCCACGTGATCAGTGAGATTAGGACTAAGGGCTCGACGCAACCAAAGGAAAATTTAGGAAAATCAAAGGGTGATAGCAACAATCAAGGAAAGATTGAATCATAGAGTGGGAAATATGGCTTTTGAGTTTTTATTTGTATCTATTGTTGATGACAGTTCACTTCAGGAAACTATGGACAACATGTTTTATTTTTTGTTACATGAGTAATATTTTTTGAAAATAATTTCAAATGTCATGAGCTAAATTGTCAAATGTGAATATGTGGATGGGAGACACAAGGAGGTGTGTTTACTTAACTAAATAGTTATGTTGTGATTGTTATGAGCTAAAGGGAGTCACAAGGGGTCCCACCTACTAGTTATTATTTATTTATGACCTTTATTATGATTATTACTTTTCCCCCTAACTAAAGTTGGTTGAGTCTTTTAATTAACTTAACTAATGAGTTGGTTCAACTACTTCAACCAATTCTAAATTGTTTAAAAGAAAAAGGAAAGGGAGGAACAAAGGAGGATAGAAGCAGAAGCATACTAAGGTTTTCTCTTTGAGTTTATGTTGAGATAGTTCATTTTTCATTCATTCATTTATTCATCATAAACCTAATTCTTTTTTATGATAGAAGGGTCTTATTGTAGACAACAATATTCAGGGTCGAATCACATCATTCAGACACTTTTTTTTCAGAGGTGTTGATCTATCTTTGATAGTATGTGTAGACTTGTTTGTTTGTGAATTAGTTTTCATGACTGAAAAAGGTTATTGTGTAGTGTCGAGTGGGAAGCAATCTATGGCAAGTTGATCCAGATTTTAGAGTTCAGTTTTGGTTTCCTGTCAGAGGTCCTTTTGCATGTTCCATCGGGGATGTCTAAGTTTGACTTTGGTCCAAAATTTATGCATGGGATTTTGTAAAGAAAATGACTCTTTGGTGAATTTGAATGAAATAAAGGATTGTTTTATGTCTCATCTGTCTTGATTATCATCTTGGTGACTTTACTTCTATATTTACATTTATTGCAACAACTGATATGTTCATAAAATTACATAAAAAGTAAATTTCCAGAAATCTTTTTATTGAAAAAATACTAGCCTAAGCACTTGTAATTAATACTTGTGAGTTAGGATGTTATTTTTGTTGGCTATAAACGTAGGGTGATATTCCTGTCTACTTTGTTTTAGCCAAGAAAGGTCTAAAAATGCGGATTAAGATCATTTCATATCTTTTCCTCAACAATCTTGTTTTCCAAAGATCCCTTCCAAGGTGGTCCAGGCTTCATTGGGAGTCTTACAGGAATATATATGAAAAAGGAGATCGAGAGAAATAAGACTGCAAATTGTTCCAAGTGCCTCATCCATGCGATTTAAATACTTAGATCTTTCTATGGCTGATGTCGATTATGTATCTATATTCAATTTTGACCTGTACAACCCTTTGGTTCGAAGATGTATGGATATTTTCTCCTTCCATGCAAAATAGTTGTAAGGTGTAAGAATGAATTCTTTTTGGAAATCCATCTTTCCACTACCTTCAATCTTTTGTACCTGCAAAAATTTGGTGTAGATTTTTCTTAGCAGTCTGTCAACTCTGATACCATGTAAATGTGTTGAAACTGTACATAATAGATCTATCTAAACAATAATACACATATTTGTAGAGAGAATTTGAGAAAGAAGAAGAAGCAGAGAAAGAATGAAATAATTATCATTAACCGTTGTGAATAATGAATAATTTACACATGATATATTCTGTATAACTCAATGAGTGCACACTAGAGGAGAACCAATGCACCATAGTGGTGGTATAGAGTGATCTGGACACACACCAATAGTTACAGGAGTGAACTTCCACCTATTCTAGTCGTTCAGGCAGTTACGGGAGTGAACTGCCACCTAGTTGAGTTAACTAGTCAACTAGTCTTCAGTTAACTGACTGAACAGAGAGTAGTGAGGAGTTAACTAAAGGAATCAAGGGTAATGCACGAGTCTGGTGATGATCCCAAGGAAAGTGTGCATTAGCTGGTGATGATCCGAATGTTGCATGGTGACAAAACCAATGCAACATTTAAACTCAACTCAACTAGTCAAACTGAAGTGTCAACTAAAACATAATATTCTCCAGGTGGAATATTCTCCCCTAAAATATAGGAGACTGGATAATGACTAATTATGACTAATAAACAAGGAAAAAACCTAGGAAAAATAAATCCTAGGTGTGTGTGAAGTAACTCCAATATCCACAACCTCAACATTGTAGAGGCCCTTTCTTTGGATTCCTCTACTTTTTATCTTTCCTGCTCTACTGGCATGTTTCCCCTTTGAGATGGAAAATTTTGTTGGTGCACACTTCTACTTCATTGATCCAACTATGCCCCTTCCATGGAATTATTGTATGGGAATGGATTAAATCCTTTATTTTGGAATCCACTATTTTCCTTCCTCTTCCAATCTTTTGAAGAGTCTTGCTTATGCTTAGATTGGTCATAGAAACAATTGGCCTTATGAATAATGTATTCTAATTTATTTGTCTTATCAAACTCAATTCGATCCTGGTATGACTGTGGAAATCCACTAAGAAAATACTACACTCTTTCATTCTCATCCTTGAGGTAAGGAACATACCTCAATAGCTCCATGAATCTCTTGGCATAAGCATCCATGGTAAGTTGACCCAACTTATGCTCATGGAATTCATTGATTTTATCATCATAACACTTCTCCAATGGGCATGCCTTTTGGAAGTATTTCTCAAATTTCTTCAACGACAGCTTGCTTTCCTTCAATCCCTTGATTTCCTTGAGGTATTCTCACAAAATGGAAGCTCCTCTATTCAGATTGAAAATGGTGATCCTCGCCTTAGTATTCTTGCAATAATTGTCTACCCAAAATTACTTCAGGACAAACAGTCGTGCCTCGAATTCTTCTCCCTTCTTGATATATCCATCAAAGGTAGGTAGCTTATACTTCTTGAATTATTTAGTTAGAGAATTATAATAATACATTTTCTTCTTTCTATTCGGAACACTTGACTCTATGCCACTATTGGACAAATCTACTGAAGTAATCTTCCTACTAGACGACTATGTGGAAACACTTCCACTAGTTATACCTTTCTTGGCATCTTTATGCCTCTTTATGGAAGAACTTCTTCCCACATTACTATGGCTTGTCCCATGCCTTTGGGCATCTGAAGGGGTCTTTAACTTTTATGAGTATTGTAACTCAACTTTACTGGGACCTTGTTGTAGATGTTTTTGAATCTCTGACAAGTTGTGCAGTAACATTGCATTCAACTCTACCTGCTCAATCTGATCTCTCATGAGCCTTTCATTGTATGCCTTCAAACTTCTAACAATGTCCATAAAATCTGGAGGGGTTTCTCTATCCTCTGACCATCAGATTACTCATCTCTAAGGTGCAAGGTTTATTCCATACTATGTTGTGCCATTCACTTATGTTTCCTTTCAATACGTCCTACATGCTTAAACAACAACCATTATTAGTAATTACATTACCAATTTAAAACATCCTTGTTAAACAACATCAAAACTTTCTTAAATATTTTCAAGTGGCCTTGGTGACCTAATTATGCCTAGAGTTTGAACCTCTCTCTGAAACCACTCTGTAACACACCTGACCCCCCTAACCCTCTCCTTGGATGATGGGATGTTAAGGTTTCTCTTTCTCAACTCAAATCTTATCTATTTCTAAGGACCACAGATGTATTCTACTCAGTCAGAGCTCTCCAACAACTATGACCACACCCAATTTCGATCATGGGATCTAAGATGATCGCCTCCCAAAAAAATTTGGAATGTCCCTATTAGAGTCTTCCTTAATACCACGTGGAATCCATATGGCATCTAACACTTGCACCATCCTATGTGGCATCGACATGGCTTCTACCACCTATCCTAGCAGCCCTCCAGATCAACAACCCCAATCACTTGGGCCTAATTTCGTCACCGTCGGGGGTTCTACTCCCATTGAGCATCAAACTCCCGAAAATTGAATGTTCTTATGACTAACCTTCCAATGGACCATTCCCAGTTCCGACATCTCTCGGATCTATCCTTCGACAGCTCTGATCGCATTGACGCCCCCAACTTGCACGATTAATATCATATATCCCATCAAATTCTTTGTTTTGGTGATCTTGTGGGTCCTACGATGAATTCCACAATTGAGATATCGTCTCAATCACCTCTCTATCAATGACTATCTTTCAGCCTTAGTATTTTGTTTCCATCAATACATGCTCCTATCCTCATTTATGGACCCATGCTCGACATCCTGTTACAAATGGATAGGATCTCGCCACATCCAAATCTAAGGGTTTGGGTTATAGTTTAAGTCATAAGTTCTTTCAACCCCCCCGGGAGACACTCATTTCCATCAACCATTCCATCGATGACACATGTCACCCCTGGAGACATACTGGTTTCCATACTAGCACACCACATCGACATGAAATCATCATCCCTTTTCCTCACTCGGACGGAACCACGTCAATCGATGATGGATAATTGATCTCACCTCTGCATTGATCGATGGCTTCCATTCCTTCCCATAACCTTTATTGTCATCGGCCCTCTCTGGACCATTACCCACTTCACCAAATTTATACTATTGATGACAATGTGACCTGCACCAATGGTATTGATCCAGCTGGAGGTCACTCTCGACAGATCTATGGTCCTTGTCTCTTCTCAAGGTTTTCATCGTCGTCGGACTTCATACAAGTCCTGGAATTTTTTCATTCCCAATGATAATTCCTTCTCCGATGAAGGGTTGATATCTACTTGCCTCCATATCGATGGTTGCAAACTCTCTTGACTGAACATAATG
Source organism: Picea engelmannii (assembly GCA_009831015.1). Lineage (NCBI taxonomy): Eukaryota > Viridiplantae > Streptophyta > Pinopsida > Pinales > Pinaceae > Picea > Picea engelmannii. The sequence continues at coordinate 74,431 of ML794206.1, read as the reverse complement.
ATTTTTCTTTAGTTAATACTCTGATTTTGGTACTTAGCCAAATTTCAGGGATTCTTCAAGGATTTTTTTCAGTCTTCAGGAGTCGATAAACCGCTCTGAGACTATCGAAGACTTCCTAACTTCATCTAGAGAGATATTATTTCATATATTTCAAGATTTCCACTTAGATCATGTGACTCCTCCAAGTTTGGGAACTCTCAACCTACACATGAACTTCCCCAACACCAGGGCACTTTCATCTTCTCTCGGATGAAGATTTTTTCCATGTCGTACAACCTTCCCTCTAAATTTGCAAGTGTTGATACTATGGTATCTGTGGGAGGTATTAACCTCCATTTGTGACCTTTGATGAGATTAGAATATTCCGAAAGCAAGAAAAGACTTGGACATAACCCTAGAAGAGAAGTTGGATAAAGAAAATATTTTATATTAATTCCTTAGCACCCAGAAAGAGAAGTCGACCCAGACATCCTGGAAAAAGAAGTACAAATATAGGACGCCAATTCTCATTTGAAACAGATCTCTCAAAATTTCATAAAGCCACTTCTGCGCACTGCAGAAGTCCAGTAGTGCGCAAATCTGGGGAGCAGTTGCTGCCGTAGTTCTGCAATCTTCATTTTCAGTTTTTTTGGGTTGGACTCTCTAATCAGTTTTGGTTATATTTTCTTGGTGCATTAGCCTTGGTTGGTTATGTTGGAAATGTTTAACAGGTAGCATATGCTTGTCATTGATGGAAAGTACAACAATGAAGATGGCATGAGTACAGGAAGAATGTAATAGACGGGCACTAGAAGTATTTTGGGAAGAAGCTGCAGAGCAACCTCGATAAGATCAGAAGAGATAGTGCAGAGGATGTTTGGTATGTTTTACAGGCAGCGTATTCTTGTCATTGATGGAAAGTACAACAGCGATGATGGCTTGAGTACAGCACCGATGATCAGCAGCACAATGATATTCAGGAAGATCGAATGATCAAAGGCAACGCAAACCAGGCAAACAAAAGATAAGTTCAGGTTGATCGAATGATCGAAGGTCGGAAAACAGAAGATAAGTTCAAGAAGGTTGAATGATCGAAGGTGAATGATCAAAGGCAACGCAACATTGATCGAGTGATCAAAGACTCGTAAAGTTTGAGAAGAACTATTGATCGTTGGATCCCATCCAAAATTCCCGACAGAACGAGGGTCGTCAGATCTGAATTTAGACAAGAAGAGCGCGCTGAAGAGGAGGATAGATATCAGGGGTTCGATCCAAGCGTGGGATCCGACCATCGTTGGATCCAGGAGAACCTGCATGCCTTTTAAAGTATAACAAGGAGAAAAGGGGCTCACAAAATCCCGAAAGAAGGAGGACCGTCCATCATCAGGAAGGACACGTGGGGAAAGATCGTAAGTTTGCTGACTAGAGAGTCAAAGGAACAGGGTTCCTTAACTTCTCGAAATCACGATGTAAGTCGAGCCATCAAATCAAAGGGTTGATCTGGACCGTTGATTCCAGTCCTTGTCGGAGTTTCGGGGATCGAGAGTTGGACATGTCAAAGATTATTGACATCAGGAATCTCGATATCGTGATATGAGAAATCGCGATGTAATCTGAGCCGTCGGACTAAAGTTGAATCTGGACCGTTGATCTAACTCCATGTCGGAGTTTCAAGGATCGAGAGTTGGAGATGTCAAGTAATATCATTCACAGGAATCTCGATTTCGCGATATGCAAAATTGCGATTTAATCGCAGCCGTTGAATAGAGATTAGATCTGGACCGTTGATCAAACTCCATATCAGAGTTTCGTGAATCGCGACATAGAGAGGCAAAGAACCCAATGCAACAAGAATGCCGAAATCACGATCCAATCGTAGCCGTTGAATCAAGATCAGATATGGACCATGGAATCACAGGACATGTGGCAAGTGATCAAAATTTCGCTGACTTGGGGTCAACGGAGCATAGTGTCGAAAATCACGAAACGAGAAATCGCGAAAGCGCTTTTTGCATAGGTGCTTGGTTATGACCATAGTCATATTCGGGAAGGAGCTAGTGCAGAAAAGTTCTGTATCGGAATTTCGTAGATCGGGATTTGTAAGTGACAAGAACACTGAACATCAGGAGTGTCAAAATTGCGATATGCGAAATCGCGGAATGATATGAACCGTCAGATCAAGTGTTGATCGGAGGGTTACTGTTCTCTCTCACAGTTAACTCCTTAGTTTGGAATCTGTTAGCAAAATGAACTCATGATTGCAAATCAGTTAGCGTTTCAGTTGGCATTTTAGTTGCTCGGACAGTTGTCATTATTTTGCCTAAGGAAATGGGAAGTGGAACTGTCGTGGGTGAGTGTATCAAAGAAAATGAGACAGACTGTGTAGGCGTGGTTTTTCTGTATGAAAATGAATGAAACTGAAGAAGATCATTGGGCTACTGTTACACGACATAGTGAAACTGCTAGAAACCATTGATGGTTTCTACCAGAGGATGCGAAGAGACTTCTGTGTGATTTCCAGAGGAGTTGAAGTGTTACATGGAATCTGCCAATGGAATGAAGATGATTCGTGGAGGAAATTGACAGCTGGATGAGGGTTAGAGATCGTAACTAAAACAGAAAGGATGAGCTTGACTGTAACAAAGAAGATGAAGAGTCTCGACTGCTAGAGAGAAAAAGGAATCTCGGCATAACACCCAGTGATGCTGAACGTGTGGGAAAATCGCCAGAGAAGCTGAAGAGTTACCATGATGATCAGACAGAGCACTCGAGAGGTGGAGGATATCGGCATGGTGTGAGTATGCAGAGGCATTGTGCACATTGCATGCACAAGGTGCATAGAAGCTATAAGTACTCGGTACAAAGAAGAGATGAGGCTGTTGTTGTTGTTGGAGTTGTGGTGGTTGTTGTTGTTGAAGGTGATTCATGTGTGAAGAAGGAAGAGAGTGCAGCAGCTGAATTGAACAGAAGAGGATCTGTGAAGTGAATGGACATGGCGCATAGAGCATAAAAAGCAGAAGAACAGATAGCGCAAGTCATGTGTGCAGGAAGGCAGTGAGGCAAACAGAAAAACGAAATGCAACAGAACAGTGATGAGTCTGGTAAGCCATTGTTGAACATTATATCACTGTAATAAGTTTCAGTAGCAAAGATTTAATATTTCAGGGTGGTTGGGAGGTGCTAGGGAGGATTGTTATCCTCAGAGGTTCAAGTGGGTGCTTGAACACAGGGAGTTGTAGCTTCCATCTGGTTGCAGCTAGAGAAACCAAGGTGGCAGGGTGGTGCAAGGGAGAACTCTTGTTCTCTGTTATACAGGTTGGTGCCTGTATGATTGGAAGTTGGTGCTTCCATCCAGTTGGTGCTGGAAACACTCAGGGACTTGGTGCTTCCTTCTAGTTGGTGCTAGAGAAACCAGGGAGTTGGTGCTTCCTTCTAGTTGGTGCTAGAGAAACCAGGGATTTGGTGCTTCCTTCTAGTTGGTGCTAGAGAAAATAGAGAGTTGGTTCTCTAAGCAAGTAGCAAATTGCAAAACTGAGGTTGTAGCCTCATTATGAGTTGGTGCTCATATGTATGATAATGTAAAGAATGTAACTATTACTTATCATATAAAGAAAAAGAGGTTTTTACCCTGTATGGGTTTCCTCGGGAAATATTTGTCTCTGTGTT
>ML794206.1:38013-60742 GCA_009831015.1 Picea engelmannii | reverse complement strand
TATTTATGATAAGGAAGTTTTGCTGGGTTTTCTTCCCCTAGAGGGTTTCCCAGGATAAATGTTGTGTCTATTGTGGATGTGTATTTCTCAGTGATCTTGTGCTTATTATGCTCTTATCTTTATGAAATACAAAGAACTATAATAATAGCATAAACATTAACAAATCCAAGCGCGGGATCCGACCATCATTGGATCAAGGAGAACCTGCACGCCTTTTAAAGTATAACAAGGAGAAAAGGGGCTCACAAAATCCCGAAAGAAGGAGGACCGTCCATCATCAGGAAGGACACGTGGGGAAAGATCGTAAGTTCGCTGACAGGAGAGTCAAAGGAACAAGGTTCCTTAACTTCTCGAAATCGCGATGTAAGTTGAGCCGTCAGATCAAAGGGTTGATCTGAACCGTTGATTCCAGTCCTTGTCGGAGTTTCGGGGATCGAGAGTTGGACATGTCAAAGATTATTGACATCAGGAATCCCGATATCGCGATATGCGAAATCGCGATGTAATCTGAGCCGTCAGACTAAAGTTGAATCTGGACCGTTGATCTAACTTCATGTCGGAGTTTCAAGGATCAAGAGTTGGAGATGTCAAGTAATATCATTCACAGGAATCCCGATTTCGCGATATGAAAAATTGCGATTTAATCGCAGCCGTTGAATAGAGATCAGATCTGGACCGTTGATCAAACTCCATATCGGAGTTTCACGAATCGTGACATAGAGAGGCAAAGAACCCAATGCAACAAGAATGCCGAAATCGCGATCCAATCGTAGCCGTTGAATCAAGATCAGATCTGGACCATGGAATCACAGGACATGTGGCAAGTGATCAAAATTTCGCTGACTTGGGGTCAACGGAGCATAGTGTCGAAAATCACGAAACAGGAAATCGCGAAAGCACTTTTTGCATAGGCGCTTGGTTATGACCATAGTCATATTCGGGAAGGAGCTAGTGCAGAAAATTTATGTATCAAAATTTCGTAGATCGGGATTTGTAAGTGACAAGAACACTGAACATCAGGAGTGTCGAAATCGCGGAATGATCTAAATCGTCGGATCAAGTGTTGATCGGAGGGTTACTGTTCTCTCTCACAGTTAACTCCTTAGTTTGGAATCTGTTAGCAAAACGGACTCATGATTGCAAATTAGTTAGCGTTTCAGTTGGCGTTTCAGTTGCTCGGACAATTGTCATTCTTTTGCCTAAGGAAATGGGAAGTGGAACTGTTGTGGGTGAGTGTATCAAAGAAAATGAGACAGACTGTGTAGGCGTGGTTGTTCTGGATGAAAATGAATGAAACTAAAGAAGATCGGTGGGCTATCGTTGCACGACACAGTGAAACTACTAGAAACCATTGATGGTTTCTACCAGAGGATGCAAAGAGACTTCTGTGTGATTTTCAGAGGAGCTGAAGTGTTACATGGAATCTGCCAGTGGAATGAAGACGATTTGTGGAGGAAATTGGCAGCTAGATGAGGGTTAGAGCTCGTAACTAAAACAGAAAGGATGAGCTCGACTGTAACAGAGAAGATGAAGAGTCTCAACTGCTAGAGAGAAAATGGAATCTCGGCATAACACCCAGTGATGCTGAACGCGTGGGAAAATCGCCAGAGAAGCTGAAGAGTTACCATGATGATCAGACAGAGCACTCGAGAGGTGGAGGATATCGGCGTGGTGTGAGTATGCAGAGGCATTGTGCACATTGCATGCACAAGGTGCATAGAATCTATAAGTACTCGGTACAGAGAAGAGATGAGGTTGTTGTTGCTGTCGGAGTTGTGGTGGTTGTTGCTGTTGAAGGTGATTCATGTGTGAAGAAGGAAGAGAGTGCAGCAGCTGAATTGAACAGAAGAGTATTTGTGCAGTGAATGGACATGGTGCACAGCATAAAAAGAAGAAGAATAGATAGCGCAATTCATGTGTGCAGGAAGGCAGTGAGGCAGACAGAAAAACGAAATGCAGCAAAACAGTGATGAGTCTGGTAAGCCATTGTTGAACATTATATCACTGTAATAAGTTTCAGTAGCAAAGATTTAATATTTCAGGGTGGTTGGGAGGTGCTAGGGAGGACTGTTGTCCTCAGAGGTTCAAGTGGGTGCTTGAACATAGGGAGTTGTAGCTTCCATCTGGTTGCAGCCAGAGAAACCAGGGTGGCAGGGTGGTGCAAGGGAGAACTCTTGTTCTCTGTTATACAAATTGGTGCCTGTATGATTGGAAGTTGGTGCTTCCATCCAGTTGGCGCTGGAAACACTCAGGGAGTTGGTGCTTCCTTCTAGTTGGTGCTAGAGAAACCAGGGAGATGGTGCTTCCTTCTAGTTGGTGCTAGAGAAACCAGAGAGTTGGTGCTTCCTTCTAGTTGGTGCTAGAGAAAACAGAGAGTTGGTGCTCTCAACAAGTAGCAGCTTGCAAAACTGAGGTTGTAGCCTCATTATGAGTTTGTGCTCATATGTATGATAATGTAAAGTATGTAACTATTACTTATCATATAAAGAAAAAGAGGTTTTTACCCTATATGGGTTTCCTCGAGAAATATTTGTCTCTGTGTTTCTCAAATATGTGAATGATGCTGAAAGTGCCATTGTTTATTTCCCTGCATTATTGTGATCATCATCCAATGTTTCTGCAAAGGCTTTAAAAGAAGCATAAATGTTTAAGCACGGTAACAACTGATTCACCCCCCCCCCCCCCNTCAGTTGTTCAACAGGTTATTGGTTTTATACCAGAATTCTTCTTTCTGTCAAGGTCAAGGTGCTTGGGGGTGGCATTAGTGCCTATGGCTGGGTGACAATATTGCTATATTGTCTATGATTAAACGAGCACACCCACTTTACTAACAGGTTATGGGCCCACACCTCCTTCATTCAGTATAACCACTGGAAGGAAGCTAAGCCATAAATTTATCAATCTTGTTAAAGAACTGCCACTAGCATTTCTAGCAGGTGCAGTTATCGAAGCACTGACACTAGGGTTACTAGCAGGTGAAGTTGCAGAAACCCTAAATCTCTTGCCTAGCACCTTATGATGGAATACCTTACTCAATGAGAATATTTTCTAGTGCGCCTTAGTCCAGCGCACCTCTTGGCACTCTTAGAAGGAAAAAACGTCAAGATTGAGATTTTGGGTCAAATCTTGACCAGTTATTAGTCAACAAAAATCATGAATGAAAAGACGAATCATCTACACTACTCAACGCTCATAGGAACTCTTGAAGATGACATGTGGATAATTGACAATGGAGCTTCTAGGCATATGATAGGAGACCAAGCCATACTCTCCAATATAAATGAAAATAAGACATCGTACAAGGTAGAACTTGGAGACAAAAACACTTACCTAGTCGAAGGAATTGGTCAAGCCTCCGTCAAATTGAAAACAGGTAACAATGTTCATTTGAGCAATGTCTTATATGTACATGGTTTAGAAAAGAATCGTGTATCCATATCTTGCCTACAAGACAAAGGAAACAAAATAGCCTTTGTAGATGGAAACGTATTATCTTGGCCTAGAGACTCCAACATAGAGAATGCTAGAGTTATTGGAACCCGTGAAGGAAGACTATACAGACTACTAGAATGAAATGATGAAGCCCTTGTACACGATGAAGTAAATCCCAATGAACTTTGGCATAGAAGGTATGCTAATATCAACTATCAAGTATTACCCTTCCTCAAAAAGATGGTTGAAGGAATACCAGAACTACAGTCTACACATGAATGAATTTGCAAAGGATGTGCTCTTGGTAAGAATGTTAAGAAACCATTCTCAAGCAACAATAATAGATCTAAGGAAATCCTAAATCTAATACATTCATATGTTTGTGTTCTGATGCCAATCAAATATCTAGGAGGTTCTCTTTACTATGTAATCTTCGTAGATGATTACTCAAGAAAGACTTGGTTATATCTCTTGAATACAAAGGATGAAGTTTTCAACAAGTTTCAAGATTTCAAAGCAGAGATAGAGAACCTCAAAAACAAGAAAATCAAGACCTTGAGAATAGATGATGGAGGAGAATATACATCCAAGGAATTTGTTGCCTTTTTCAAATCAGCAGGGGTTAGGAGGGAGCTAATTGTTCCTCATAATCCTCAACAAAATGGTGTAGCAGAAAGGAAGAACATATCTATTGAAGAAACTGTGAAGGAACTATTGAACGATCAAGTTTTATCTATGTATCTGTGGGAAGAAGCATCCATGACAACAATATATGTTTAGAATAGAAGTCATCATCACATATTGAAGGATGTGACTCCAGAAGAAGCCTTCTCAGGAAAGAAACCTAATGTGGAACACTTAATAATCTTTGGATGCCATGTTTACTTTCACATCCCCAAGGATAAAAGGAATAGATTAGAACCCTCGGGAAAGAAGGGCATATTCGTGGGATACAATGAATCATCCGAGGCCTATATAATCTATATTCCGGAACAACATAAGGTTGAAGTCAACAGAGATATAACCTTCAATGAAAAGATGGCTTTCAAGAAATCCATAGAAGAAACTATAGAAGAAGAAGAGTATGCAGAGCCTAATGAAGAAAGCACGCGTCTTCCAGAAAGTCAGAATGAAGAAACATAACAACTTGATCATCCGATGAAACCATGTCAAACTATTGAATCAAACATTGTACCCAAAACTAAGAAATTTCCAACTTGGCTTGAAGATACCATACAAGAAGAATAAAGACTCAAATCCCCAAGTGGTACCTTCAGAAAAAGAAAAAATACCAAGAGATTCTCCAGCTATGCAGCATGTATGAAAAAGCTTCTAAACGAAGAACCCACCACATTTGAAGAGGCAGCTCAGAATAAACAATGGAAAGAAGCCATGACATAATAACACGAGTCCATCATGAACAATGATTTATGGGAAATTGTGCCTAGACCTAAAGAAAGATCAGTAGTAACTTCAAAATGGTTCTATAAGATCAAACATGCATCAAACGGAAGCGTGGACAAATATAAATCAAGGTTCATAGATAGATGGTTCTCCCAAAAGGAGGGAGAATACTATGACGAGACATTTTCTCATGTTGCCAGATATACTTCAATTAGAGCGATTATGTCTATTGTTGCTTCCATGGGATGGAGTTTACATCATATGGATGTAAAAACAACTAACCTCAATGGAGCAATTGAAGAAGAAGTATACATTGAACAACCTCAAGTATTTTAAGTACACTCCAGAGACAATCATGTTTGCAGACTAAAGAAATCTTTATATGGAATCAAGCAAGCTCCAAGAGCTTGGTATGCCAAAATAGACAACTACTTAATAAGACTTGGTTTCTACAAGAGTCATGCAGATCCAAATCTTTACTACAAAGTCGTGAACAATGCACCTGTAATTATACTGCTATATGTTGACGATTTATTATTGACAGGTGAAGAGTCTCTCATCATCCAATGTAAAAAGGAACTAGCCTCTAATTTTGATATGAAAGATCTCAGTCTCATGCATTATTACTTGGCACTAGAAGCATGGCAGAAGTGTGGTGAAGTATTACTTGGACAAGGAAAGTATGCAATGAAGAATCTTCAAAAGTTTGGAATGATGGATTGCAAGTCCATGGACACTCCTATGACCACAGATATAAGAAAAGTAAGAGACTCAGATTCTGATCCAGTGGACCCATCCCTATATCAACAATTGATTGGGTCATTGATGTATTTAGTAAATACTCGACCGGATATTTGCTTTGTCGTAAACACACTAAGCTAGTTCCAGGTGGAACCTAGACATGAGCATTGGATAGTTGCAAATCGTGTTCTAAGATATATTTGTGGGACACTAAACTATGGTTTAAGTTATATCGCATCCAACGATATACAACTTCATGGATTCATAGATTCATATTGGGCAAGAAGTGCAAAAGACAGAAGGATTACTTCAGGGTTGTGTTTCATCTTGGGCTCCGCTATGATATCTTGGGGCAGCAGGAAACAAAAGTCTGTCACACTTAGCACAACAGAAGCATAATATATTGCAACGTGTGAGGAATGTACAGAAGCAGTATGGCTGAGAAAGTTGATTTCTGGATTATTTGATCAGGTTCCATATTCAACCATAATATACTGTGACAATTGGAGTTGTATAAGGCTATCAGAACACCCAATGTTTCATGAACGGTCGAAACACATTGAGATCAAATACTACTTTATTCGAGATAAAGTCCAAGAAGGAGAAGTGAAGCTCCAGTATATCCCCACAGATGAGCAGACAATAGATATCTTAACAAAGCCTCTGTCCAGAATAAAGTTTGCATACCTAAGAGACAAGTTGGGGATCGTGGAAATAACTCCCTTAGCTGAAAGGGAAGAGATGGATCTCCAGGTTGGGAGGGAGAAATGATATATCATTGATTTATGGACAACCATTTTCCATCTTGGAAAATGGTCCAGGATAGGCAGTTCATTTCCAGTTCGAAAAGTGGTTTGAGATTTCTGACGGACAGGCATTTTCCAGTTCGGAAAATGGTCCAAATTGAATGATCATTTTCGTAATGAAAATGGTTCGATAGATTGTTGATGTACCATAGACAATGATTCCCCTTGTGGCCAGTGTGGGGGGATGGTCTAGGACAATATTTCTTCTTGGAAATCACTCTCAGTAGTGGTCAAGAAGAATGGTTCACCTCATCGGGCAGTCATTCTTTTGAATTTCATAGTTGTGAGAAGTTTCAAAGAATGTTATGTTTTGGAGGTTGGTGCAGAACAATCATTTCCTTAAGAAATGGTCCAAACAGTCATTCCCTAAGGTAGACTCATTCTGTCCAGGTTGCACTTTGTTTAGTGCTGGAGGAATGGCCCAGTTAGGTGAATGGTCCAGGTTCAACAATCAAGGACAGACATTACTTAGGACAGATTCATTCTCTCCAGGTTGCACTTTGTTTAGTGTCGGAGGAATGGCCCAGTTAGGTGAATGGTCGAGGCTCAGAAATCAGGGACAATTATTCTTCCATGCTTGGGAAGAATATTCCAGATAGCCCATGGTTGATGTTTTACTTTCTGAGGGTAGATGCTCTTCCAGATATCACAGATGTGAGTGGAAGAATGGCCCAAATGACTCAGTTTATATCATGATATTATTTTTCTATGCAGGTTGATATCATATGATATGATCGTTGTGGATATTATATGTCTCTAGACAATAGTTGTATGCTACTGTGGTGGATATGTTCCACTGGTTGTGACTATGTGCCACTGATTAAGTAGTTATGTGCTAATTGGTGTGGTTGTGTACCACTAGATAGTATTTATGTACTACTATGGATAGACAGAGTTGTGCTCTATCAGATGACATTGTATTGATTGTCATGAAGATTATCCAATTGGATAATGATGATGGTGCTTGTGATTCGATCATGAGATATCATGTGTGGATATAATGATTCTACCGGTTGAATGGTTTGTTTGTGATCAACACCATTACATGTTATACCTCCCTAGATAGGATGGAGTGTTGAAATTATGGTAGCTGTGGGAGGTATTAATCTCCATTTGTGAGCTTTGATGAGATTAGAATATTCTGGAAGCAAGAAAAGACTTGGACATAAACCTAGAAGAGAAGTCGGCTAAAGAAAATATTTTATATTAAGTCTTTAGCACCCAGAAAGAGAAGTCGGCCCAGACAACCTGGAAAAAGTAATATAAATATAGGACGCCAGTTCTCATTTGGGACAGATCTATCAGAATTGCAGAAATCCACTTGTGCGCACTGCATAAGTCCAATAGTGTGCAAGTCTGGGGAGCAGTTGCTGCTGCAGTTCTGCAATCTGCATTTTCGGTTTTTCTGGGTTGGACTCTTTGATCAGTTTTGGTTATCTTTGCTTGGTGCATTAGCCTTGGTTGGCTATTTTTTTTCTACCAGAATTCTTCTCTCTGTCAAGGTCGAGGTGCTCGGGGGTGGCATTAGTGCCTATGGTTGGGTGACAATATTGTTATATTGTCTATGGTTAAACGAGCACACCCACTTTACTAACAACAAGATCCCTAGGGACACAAAGTGCCCATACTTGTTCAATTTCATTGTTTAACGGGTTAAACAAAGACAACACAAGCATATCCCATTTACTCAGAATTTCAATTCATTTATTACTAACACTCTCCATTCAAATTAAACAAATACATAATTACATCATTCATGCATAATTAAACAAATCAAGTTAAACACTTATCTGATCAGGGATGCTACCACCAATTGACTGAGAGAGGATGTCTTTCCTTCCAACCTTAGGCCTTACTGTAGAGCGTCTTCCTATAGTACGCCACCCTTGTACTAAGCCATGGTACCACAAGGGGAATGATTTAGTTGGTTTCCAAGCTTAGGATGATCCAGGAAGGTTACTCTCCTTCCTCCTTGCACAATAGCAGAAGTTTCCCCCTTCCCACTGAGCTCAAGGTCTCTACAGGTTTATCAGGTAGTTTATCAGGTAGTTTATCAACTAGATTTCCTATGCACAAGGCAATCCCTTCTCTCTTGCACAGTCCCTTGGTGACCTCCCCTTACTGGTGTTGGTTTTTGTCCAATAAGTACCAATATGTAGTCCTATTTTTCTCCTGTCAAGATTCGAGTATTCTTTGTTTCAAGGTGATCATCATAAAATTGAACAAGCTTCCTATTTTATTAGAGGAAATCTCTCCACTTTCTTTTTCTCTTCAATCAACACTGATGAATGTCTCAGTTCGTTGTGCCCCTTATCCTATGATCTCATCACTCAGTTACTCTTTCTCAGAGTGTTATTTTCCTTTGTGCACTATGTTCTCTATTCTTATGTGATACCACTCTTTGCTACTAGGTGTACTCTTCTCTCTTCCTATTGGTTGTCTCTATTCATATGTCCTTCTCTCTGGGTGATGTTTTTCAGCTTCGGTCTCCTCCTCCAATCCTCTTGGGATTCTCGTGGCTTCCTGTAGATGCAACCTGTAGCCCGCAGTTCCCATCTTAAAGGGGAAAATTTGTGGTGTCCTCTACTTCAGTTGCTTAGTTGAACCTTTGCCTTCTCCAAGAGACCAAGATAATTAACAGTTATTAACTGCCTCAACCATCGGTATTTTTTTTCATAACCATTCACGTGGTTCCACACATACCTCTTACACTAGTAGGTGTATGTTTATGTCTTGCAAGCATAATTCGGCTTGTTAAACAAGCTTTATGTTTTCTTCACTAAAACATCTCAGATCCACCTCTCATTTCCACTTCATCAGTTCCTCCTTGTGTATCATGGCCAATACTTTCAAGGTCGTTCCCTCTTTGTCAACTATTTGGTGTTTTTATTAATTAGAATGCAATTACATGCTTCATAATCGCATCATATGAAGTCTTAGCATAATAATAGTCTTGGGGGGAAACAAGGTGTTACAGATTGGATAAAATATGGACTAAGTCATTTTAGGTCCAAAATTTAGATTTGTTAAGAAAAATTAGTAGAATGGTCATCTATATAAGTTCACTCCCTTTGAAATAACGAAAAAACAGGTTCCATTAATTCCATTATACATTTCCTTGGGAAGGTCCAAATTGTATGGTATCAATGGGAGCTTGAAGAGGACATATCAAAGTACCTCATAAAAATTTTAGAAAAAAAAAATATTTGGTGAAGTTGTATAGATTTAAGGCCGTCTAGTATAACAACCCAAATTAGGGCTTGACATGGTGGGTCAACTTAAAATTATCATAAATTTTGATTGGAGGCTCATTTTGTGGTGATTTAAAAAGGTTTAGCAAGAGGAATCAAAGGATAATATATACGTATCAATTTTGATAACATTTGAGGATAATTTCTTGAACAAGGACCATTGTCATTAGGAGAAACAATATTGTCTTTGTAGGAGCAAGAAAAGTGGAAGAACTTGCCAAATGGAAGAACATGCAAAGAGAAATTATGAAATTCCTCATAAATTGGAAGAACCTACCGACAGAAGATGCAACTTGGAAGTTTGATTTCTTCATTTAAAAGTCCCCGACTAATCAAGGGTTAAGGGTAACACTTGTTTGAAGAGGTAGAGAATGTTAAACACCTAGATCTTGGACAATTATATTGCTATTGTTATATTATTATTGTCATTATTAACTAACACATTATTTGTAATTGTATCTTTTGTATCCTATATATACCAAAGAGATTTACTTTTAGGGATCATCAAGTATTATTTGTAAACATAAAATAAAATGTAAATGAAGTTGATCCCTTGAATTTGCATTGTTATTTATTCACTTTTTGAATTTGCATTGTTATTTATTCACTTTTTAACATTTTCAAGGTATGACATTGTTAAATTGTTTTTTAATGCTTATTTGGTTATTTCCTCCATAATATTGGCATATTATAAATTCCTTCAAAATTTCACCATGATATCTTCATAAAAAAAACATTATACATGGAAATAGGTTTCCAAAAACATATTGTGATTATATAAATTCATTTCAAAATTTCACCATGATGTCTTCATAAAAGACATTATACATGGAAATAGGTTTCCAAAGACATATTGTGATTATATAAATTCATTTGTTACTTCAAAATCCTACGTGGCATGCATATATTGTCTTTAACAAAAAGAAATATTGTAAACCAAGAGCGTGCTCTAATAATTCGTGTGCTCTAGATGACGAACAAACTCATACATTTTATATGTATGTATGTAAGTGCTACCAATATTTCAAATCATTAGTCGAACCCCGAAAAGTGCCACTACCACGTCGAACCCCGCCCCTTTCACGAGGCATATGCAACAAGAGCAGGCTTAAAACACAGTCCATTGTGAACCGGCTATAACTTAAAACTGGAATCCATAGGCCAGAGATAAAACAAAGCCCTTTACTACCTGCCAGATTTTTTGTATACAATTGGTCTGAGCATTGACGGGTTCCCATATTACCCAACGCATAGTCATGTACAATAGGTGAAACTATTATTGTTGCATGAAGCCCGACCATGAGGGTTCCGCAGTCCTAGGCCACCAGCAAGCTTAGGTTTACAAAGAGAATCCCAACTTACTAAGACCCATTTATGCCCTTCATTATTTCCTTGCCAAAGAAATTTTCTTTGGATATTGTAGATAGACTTAAGCACAGTTTTTGGGCTTGCAGGTGTCGAGAAAAGATAAACAGGGATGGCTTGAAGCACCGATTTGAGAAGCATTAGACGCCTATTCAAGTTGAGAGAGTGAAACGTCAATGAGGGGGATAACCAGGTATTTGGGCATAAGGGAGCTCTTTGAGAAGTGAAGAATATGAGTGATCTGATTCTGGATAGCCATGGGAGTATTAAAGAAAAATATTTGGGACTTGTTAGTGTTTATGGAAGTACATGAGGCTTCATTGAATTCATTTAGGATGCTTCATATTTTGAGGGCTTCTTAATAGTTGTTGGTGATCCCATCATCGTGGTGTCATCTACAAATTGGCTATGCGAAATAGCTGGTTAGGTTCCATGCAGGGGCATTCCTTGAAGAGAACCCTCTACAATGAAGTTCTTTTTATAGCAGCTCAGACCTTCCTCCATGATGATGAAGAGGAAAGTGGAGAGACTCCCCTTTCCAGATGCCTCTGGAAGGGGAGAAAGTATGGGAAGGGAATCCATTAACTAGAATAGAGAAGAAGGTTGAGGAGGTGAGGTTAAGAACCCAATTGACCAAATCATCACTGAAACCAAAAGATAAAATAAGATATTGCATGAACTGCCAATTGATCTTATCAAAGGATTTAGAAAGGTCTAACTTGAGGATCATACCTGGAGTTATGGAGTATTTTAAAGAATGAATTACCTTGTGATCTAGAATGACGTTGTCCAAGATCTGGCGTCCCTCTACATATCATGATTTCTCTTTCGAAATAATAAAAGGGAGAAGTGATTTGAGTCTTAGAGCCATTACCTTGGTGATTATCTTGTAGATGACATTCCAGATATCGATAGGTTGAATCTGCTTTGGATGAGAAACTCGCTCCTCCTTGGGAATAAGAGTGAGGAAAGTGACGTTGGGTACTAGAAGGACCCCATGAGAAAGGCGAGAATATTTAACTAATTTACAAACTTCTTCACGGACCATTGGCCAGCAGTGATGGAAGAAGTCTGTCATAAAATCGTTCAGTCCATGGGATTTCTTAGTTGGCATTTCCTTAATCACTTGATCCACTTCCTCAATTGTAATTCGTCTAAGAAGTGCTTCATTTTGTTCTCCTATTATCAGTGAAGGAATGTGTTGAGTTATTTTTTCATAGAAGGGGAGTGATCTAGACATGGTTCGATGAGAAGCTCCTTATATAATTTGTCAAGTTCCTGCTCCATGCCTTCATAGTCCGTTATTTGTTGTCCCTGGTCATTTTCCAACCTTGTGATCCAATTAACATGTTGTTTATGAACCATGGATCTATGGAAGAATTTTGAATTCTTCTCTCCCTCTTTGAGCCATTGTACCCTGGTTTTTTTTTACGCTGGAGGATTTTCTCTTGCGCATATATTTCTTCCAACTATTGTTTTAAATTTCGTTCCTCAGCGTGAATGGATTTTGGGATCAAGTAGTCAACTCCGGCGCTTGAACGACTTATAAAGAAAAGAAGAATCAAGAACAGATGTCTAATGAAGATAAGTCAGACATATCAGATGTAGAAGAGTCCAACTTTATAAGGAAACTCCAGAAAGGATATGGAAAATATAAAGGAAAGTTACCATTCAAATGTTTCAACTGTGGCAGAATCGAAAACTTTGCTAACAAATGTCCATATCCTAAGCAAGAGGAAAGTGATGATGAAAGAATTTTCAAATATCAAAAGAAGAGCAAAACCAAATATAAAAGGAATTTTTACAACAAGAAGACAATAGTTCATCTGAACAAAGTGAAGAAGAGGAGCCAGAGCTTCCATTTATGGGAATGAAAACTCAAGATGATAATCATTCAAAATATGAAGAAGAAGTGAACCTTGAGGAATAATTTATCCGTGCAATTTAATAACTAAGAAAATCTAAAAAGAAAAACAAGTTACTTAGGGAACAACTTCTAAAGTTTGAAGAAGTTATAAAATCAAGAGAAAAGGAGATTTCCAAAACCATTAGTGATTTAGAACAATTGATTATTGAGTTAAAACCTCAACTCCAATAAACCAAAAGAAAAGAAGAAATATTGAATAAGGAACTCAATGAAAAACAACAAACATGTAAGATATTGGAAGATGAAATAATTCAACTAAAAGGGAAACTAGAAAAAGAATACATTCAGTCTAAGTTTGAAAACAACTCAAAAATCTTAAAAAAACATTTTTAGAAGTCAGAGATCATCAAATGATAAGATGGGACTGGGATATGATCCCTCTACATAACAAAAGAATGACAAACAACCAATCAGTTATGCATATGCTCTTAAGGACTCCATAAGAAGAAAAGAAAATAATGCAAGGACAATACCATTGAAGATTGTCCGAAATAAACAGAAATTTGCACTCCCTACTAAAGAAAAATATGACAAAAAAGAATAGAATCATCAGAAGGAATCCCTCTAATAGAAATCAATATATTTTCTTTGGATGTTGTTATTCCTGCAACAATTTTGGACATAAACCATTACATTGTAAATCTTATAAAAAGTACGATCCAAGAAAAGTTCAAAGATATGAAAACAATAAGAATAATGCAGAAAGAAGAAATCATAACACATTCTCTCTCTTACAAGACTTCAATATTGAATGCCAAAAATGCAACAATTATGGTCATAAGACTAGTGGATGTAGATTGCCAAAGTATTCCATGAAGGCAAGTATCTCCAGCATTAAGGAAAATTATAAGAAGATATGGAGAAGAAAAGCTAAAGCACAAAGGAAGAAAAATGATGAAGATATTGCACCTGAAATAGATAAAATTGACAATAGGAGAATGATGGATGAAGTGTCTGATAAGGTATATGAAAATAAGAGTTATGCATATGAAGTGGATCAAGCTCAAGAAAAAAAAAACTCCTAAAGAAAAATGTGACACTATTGTAGAACTTGATAATGTCCTGCAAATAAATTATTCATTACCTAACAAATGGAAAATGCAAAAAGAAAATTCTCAAGAAACAGATAAAGAAGCTTTTGTTGCACAAAACAGTAATGGTGATGATGAACTTTCAATAGGAGATCAATCAAAAGAATTAAGCGATGACGATCTTAGAAATTTTCAAACACTATTTTGATGTTATACTAAAATGCCTCCTCAACAAAAATATAAACAAAAGAAAGGAAGGAGGAATTAGTGAAGACTTAAGATTGTTTCTGTTGATACCTCTATGAGTATTGAAGCATAGAAGAAATGAAGAGGCTCTTGGGTTACAAATGAATGAATAGATAACTAGCATCATTGAAAGAAGCATGGTTTGATGGTATAACTCAATTTTGCAGGATCTGACATGGTTTGTTGCAGGTCTTTATCTACCAAGGAACAATGTTGGTTATGTATTCTCTCAATGAATTTACGTGAATGGTTTCTGAGGCAGATCTGTCATAGTACATGGTTGGTACATATGTGAGATCCATTGATATATCTTATGATAGAGTTATATCATGTGTGATATGACACTTATTTAAGGCACATTGTTGGTACATTGATAGAGGCACTTGTTAATGATCATGATATATGCTTGGTTCACTTTTGGCACATATTCTTGACATATATTTTTCTTCATGGTTGATGCATGAGATAGTATGTATGATTGGAATGCACTTGATGTATGGTGTGGCATGAGTTTAGATAGTTGATGCATGGATAAGTCCAAGGATCATTATAGGAAGAGAAGATCATTCTTGAGCAGTTGATCTATGTTCCAGTTGAGCATTAGTATATTGAAGCGGAAGCAGATTGCAGTGGTAGCATATTGTTCATCTTGCAGAGAAGATAGAGGGAGACATATCCATAGGGGGAGTTATTCTTCGTCCCATGATTGGTTGCAGCAACATGATTCCACGCAGAGAGATGATTGGCATCCATGCCACCAACATTGCCTCATAGTGATATCCCTTGTCCAAAGGGGGAGAGATTCATAGATAGGGGGAGCATCACCTTAGAGGGAGTATCACCCTAAAAGGAAGAAGGAAACATCAATTTTTGTCATTGTTTTCAAAGGGGGAGAATGATCGGTAAAATCCATTTAATCTTGAAAAAGGGGTTTTAATTTATTTCCATCAATGCCAAAGGGGGAGAATGTTGGACATGGTGTTATGGTGTTGGAATTGATGTCAAAGAAGGCCAATATGATCAATGTTGGATATGGTATTATGGTGTTGGCATTGATGTCAAGAAGATCATTATGGTATTGTCGTGTCCTTAACATGGATGGATTTGAGGTGTCTCCGGAGGTTTCGAACCGGTGACTTCACTTATGGAGTGTCTTAACAACGCACTCTCTCACCGATGGTGCTACACCACGAGGACTTCTAGAAGAGATTGTTGATAGGGTTCTCAATTTGGATTTATTTGTTTTCATCTCTATGATATGTTGGAATTACAACTCTTTGTAATGTCAACACCATGTTGGCTTTGGTTGGAGATATATTGATTCTAGTAAGTTGGAATTATTTATTTGTTTTCATCTCCATGATATGTTGGAATTATGACTCATTATAATGTCAACATTGTGTTGGCTTTGGTTGGAGATATGTTGGTTCTAGTAAGTTGGAATTACAAATACCATTAGTTGTGACATTTGGTTAGAGATTCCCCTAGACATTCCCTGAAAGAAATGAGGACGTCTAGGAGATTCCCATCAATGGTTTGCACCCCTTATCCAAAGCAGTGTTGATGTTGCACCTATTCTCTAACAAAAATATCCATTCATTGATTCAACATTTAGACTAATTTGTTTGGAAGCATATACAAATCCACTAGCTTTAAAAAAAAGGTTTTGATACATAGAGACAATACACACATACACACATTATAAAATTTAGATATCCAAATATAAAGTCACCCCAAACCACTCTCACAAACTCAAAAATTCCAAATGCAAATGGCAACAAAAACTTAAATTTGAGCGTGTGAACATGTAAGTTTTCACATCTTATCATAATGCTTATTGAAATTTCTGGATATAAACTATATCGAGTTTTCGAAACGTCCAAAATTTATATCCAGGATATAAATTTCAATATGCAATTAAATTTGAGCATTTTAAAACAAAGAGTACATGTGACTCTCATAACATGGAATGTAAACCATGACAAATATGATCTATGCAATGCATGCTAAAATAATATGTTTTTGGAGGTTGAATATCATCAAGCACATGCTCAAGTTGCTTACACAATAAGTTTGTTAATGATAATAATGTTGTTTGAGCCGACGTTATTGTCCTCACCAGCTATATATATTTGATGATGAAATTTCTCAATGCTAGTACATCTTCACCCATACCATCTTCACCCATACAATTGATGATATTTATCCTCAACCATTGTTTTTTATAATGGGGCATAATTATAGCAACATTCTTGATTGCTGTGTTTAGTAGCTCAACGATTGTTTTTATAATGGGGCATACTTGTAGCAACATTCTTGATTGCTGTGTTTGGTAGCTTTTTATATCCCATATACTCTCTCAAGGATTTAATATCCATGCAAAAATGGTCAAGGTTTTTGAGAGATTGTTCTCTCGAGGGTTTAATATCTATGCAAAAAGTAGGGTTTTGCACTCTCTCGGT
The DNA here is from genome assembly GCA_009831015.1 of Picea engelmannii. Lineage (NCBI taxonomy): Eukaryota > Viridiplantae > Streptophyta > Pinopsida > Pinales > Pinaceae > Picea > Picea engelmannii. Next base: position 44,077 of record ML794206.1, on the reverse strand, counting down.
CTTGGATTATCATTTCCTTTTAGGAGAGGAAATCGAGATTACCATCACCTATACTTGAGGGTGCATTCCTTTTCGGAGAGGAAATCGAGATTACCATCACCTATACTTGAGGGTGCAATTCTCATGGCCTTGTTTTAGTTTAAGGCATGCTCTTTAGCCCTGGGTCAATAAGGACTATGGGTCCGTAGCCCTCTCCTCAAGAGATAGTTCTCCCGTTTGGGGCCTTGTTTACTAGAATTTGTTTGGGTTTTGACCGAGAGGGTGCAGACTCTTTTTCTTCGGTGTATTATTAGATGTAATAATGCAAACAAATAGATCATAGATTTTGGGCTGTTTACATCAGAGTTGAATGTTGTATTATATCAGTATAGATTTATTTTAAATTTGGATTTATCAAGCATTGAAAGGGATCAAATTTCTTATTATGTAAATATATATGTACTGTATTATTTAATTTTTTTAGTTGAGTAGACTTTTTTTTTTATGTAACATTATCTAATCTAACATCATGCTCTCCATACTGGACTGTAGAGCACCTCGCTACTCTCAATGCGATGAAGAATAATAGCACATTGTTGAAAGATAGATCAGTTGAAAACACAGTGCTTTCTAGAGGATGAGTTGACAGCAGATTGTGTACTTACAGAGCAGCAATTTCAGGCCTATAATGAGCTGCAATTCTGTATAAGCGCCTAAACATTTAAAAAAGAGCAGACCTGTAGCATCACGTTAGAAAAGGGTCATTTTTCAGGCCCGGATTTGGTGCTGTTCACCATTTTAGTTTGCAGAACATACGGACCAGCAATCAGTACTGTTTCATCCCTGGGCCTAATCTGGATCCTTCACACAGCAGCTAGCAGCAAACTGAGGAAAGTACACTCTGTTTGTGGAATGGAAGGGGCACACTGCTGGCAGGAATTACACTGCTTTCTGACCTGTTCCATGCATCTGTGGTAGTAGTCAGTGCCACCTTGGGAGGCTCAGGCTTCCGTTAAAAGGGGATCTGCATACCTGTCAGGTTTCTTCTTCAAGAACAATAAACTAGATTTGATGAATCTCCAAAACACTGATTGTTATGTTGACAGATCCAGATTCTGTGACTGTCCAATCGTCTTGAAGAGCGTTACATCGAAATATTAAATATTCAACCAATAGTATAAAATATTAAATATTGAATGTAGTTATACAGACCTGAACCCAAAAGCAAACCTATAGACAAAAACTTGAATAACCCCTCCACCCAATAGAAATTGCTGTTCTACATTTTACCACTTCAATCTGTTGCAAAGAAGCATACGGGTGAAATTAGCCGATGGTCTCAACAAAATGCACTTGGTTTTCCATAATCTCAAGGATCATTCCCTGCCGCCCGTGGTTAACCAATCTAAAAAGGATGATCCATTGTCAAGAACAGTGCTGCTTCCATCTGGACATGCTACTCTCTTTTTCAGCAGTGTTGATCGTAAACATTATTCTCTTTCGGCCACCACATGGCCTTGTCTGAAAGGCAGCGTCCTCCTCCAGGAAATCTCCCTGTTAAATGGAAACGATTTCACTAGACCATACACAATACTGCACAACATAAAGAGAAACAACTTCCAAAGTGCTGATATTTCAAAAGAGTAAACAAAAATATTGTTGTTGCTAGACTCACTTGTACATAGCAATGTCTTCCTGTCTTCTCATGATTGTCTCTGACAGCCTTATGTGCAAAACTCATTTCACATTCATGAAATCTACACTTAAATGGTCTTAATCCAAGGTGTACTGCTCTAACGTGCTGATTGAAATTTGATTTCTGGAGAGAAATTTAATTAGATTACGACTCCATGCCAAGTAAAAAATCAAATTTTCATTGTATACAAAAATTTGCTAAAATTATAAATAGCATGCTGTAGTAAAACTATGCAAGCAGTTGTCAAAGTAGCACTTTATTCTCCCCACACGTGTTTGGCTTTCATGAATGAGCATGTGCCTTTTGATCTGTTTCTTCAATTGTTGACTCCCACAAACTTCACAACAAACACGGCTGTGGTTCTGTTGCACATGTTCTCTCAAAGCCTTTGCATTTGCAAAGTACTTCAAACAGCCAGGCTCACAGCAAACAACCTGTACATATGTTGTAGCTGCAGACAAGAAATATTTGCAATTAATAAACAGATTAGAAACTCTTTTAGCCAAGGGAACAATGCTTGAAAATGTTTAAAGGAACCCTACAGCGCAGTAATTACCAGTACAACAAAAGCTTGCTGAAGTAAGTATGGGAGCCTATATATCATTGATGCAAAGGTGACAACAAAGATCTTGAGTGTGTATGCTGTCACAGTATGTAAATAGTTTTGAAACGTTTAACTTTTCGAGTGGACACTCCATCTATCATCGAGAACAAAAGAAGCTAAATGATTAGAAAAGAGTGTGCTCATGAGTAGATTTAAAGAGTAAAAGTCGGGAGATAACCTTTGAAAAAGGTGGTAACCACTAAGAATAATAAATTAAAAATTAAAATAACAAATTAACCATTGTGAATGCTATAATTAAATGACTTTGCCATAGAGAAGACATGAAACAAAAAATGATTAAAGTTGAAAAAGGGGGAAAAGAAGAAGAAATTAAAAACTTTGAGAAATAAGATTAAAACAGTAAAACTATAGCTGTAATAATCATAAGAATAACAAATACATAAAAATGAATTAGAAAAGATAAAAATTATAGCGTAAAGTTAAAAATATTCGTTTTTCTTATTGCGCAGTCTATGATTGATTATGGTAAAAATAGGCGTAACATCGGCATCCCTACATCTTTTCAGAAAAGTTAAATCATATTTCCTTCTCATTACCTGCAAACGCATCCGCTCAAATTGTCGGATTTTATCAGTTGTATCATGTCCGTACAGGGTCAGTATTTCTGTTCTAAGACTTTTGCGACCATTGTTTTGATCAGAGAGTTCTTTCGGATTCATCGCATAGGTTTTTTTATTTTCGTAATGAAATGCTGGCCTTGTGAAAGATACAGTCGTTTTTCTTATTGCGCAGTCTATGATTGATTATGGTAAAAATAGGCGTAACATCGACATCCCTACATCTTTTCAGAAAAGTTAAATCATATTTCCTTCTCATTACCTGCAAACGCATCCGCTCAAATTGTCGGATTTTATCAGCTATATCCTGTCCGTACAGGGTCAGTATTTCTGTTCTAAAACTTTTGCAACCATTGTTTTGATTAGAGAGTTCTTTCGGATTCATCGCATAGGTTTTTTTATTTTCGTAATGAAATGTTGGCCTTGTGAAAGATACAGTCGTTTTTCTTATTGCGCAGTCTATGATTGATTATGGTAAAAACAGGCGTAACATCGGCATCCCTACATCTTTTCAGAAAAGTTAAATCAGATTTCCTTCTCATTACCTGCAAACGCATCCGCTCAAATTGTCGGATTTTATCCACTGTATCTTGTCCGTACAGGGTCAGTATTTATGTTCTAAGACTTTTGCGACCATTGTTTTGATCAAAGAGTTCTTTCGGATTCTTCGCATAGGTTTTTTTATTTTTGTAATGACCTTGTGAAAGATACAGTCGTTTTTCTTATTGCGCAGTCTATGATTGATTATGGTAAAAATAGGCGTAACATCGGCATCCCTACATCTTTTCAGAAAAGTTAAATCAGATTTCCTTCTCATTACCTGCAAACGCATCCGCTCAAATTGTCGGATTTTATCAGTTGTATCATGTTCGTACAGGGTCAGTATTTCTGTTCTAAGACTTTTGCGACCATTGTTTTGATCAGAGAGTTCTTTCGGATTCATCGCATAGGTTTTTTTATTTTTGTAATGAAATGCTGGCCTTGTGAAAGATACAGTCGTTTTTCTTATTGTGCAGTCTATGATTAATTATGGTAAAAATAGGCGTAACATCGACATCCCTACATCTTTTCAGAAAAGTTAAATCAGATTTCCTTCTCATTACCTGCAAACGCATCTGCTCAAATTGTCGTATTTTATCAGCTGTATCATGTCCATATAGGGTCAGTATTTTTGTTCTAAGACTTTTGCGACCATTATTTTGATCAGAGAGTTCTTTCGGATTCATCGCATAGGTTTTTTTATTTTCGTAATGAAATGATGGCCTTGTGAAAGATACAATCGTTTTTCTTATTGTGCAGTCTATGATTGATTATGGTAAAAATAGGCGTAACATCGGCATCCCTACATCTTTTCAGAAAAGTTAAATCATATTTCCTTCTCATTACCTGCAAACGCATCCGCTCAAATTGTTGGATTTTATCAGTTGTATCATGTCCGTACAGAGTCAGTGTTTCTGTTCTAAGACTTTTGTGACCATTGTTTTGATTAGAGAGTTCTTTCGGATTCATCGCATAGGTTTTTCGATTTTCGTAATGAAATGTTGGCCTTGTGAAAGATACAATGGTTTTTCTTATTGCACAGTCTATGATTGATTATGGTAAAAATAGGCGTAACATCGGCATCCCTACATCTTTTCAGAAAAGTTAAATCAGATTTCCTTCTCATTACCTGCAAACGCATCCGCTCAAATTGTCGGATTTTATCAACTGTATCATGTCCGTACAGGGTCAGTATTTCTGTTCTAAGACTTTTGCGACCATTGTTTTGATCAGAGAGTTCTTTCGGATTCATCGCATAGGTTTTTGGATTTTCGTAATGAAATGCTAGCCTTGTGAAATATACATTCGTTTTTCTTATTGCGCAGTCTATGATTGATTATGGTAAAAATAGGCGTAACATTGCCATCCCTACATCTTTTCAGAAAAGTTAAATCAGATTTCCTTCTCATTACCTGCAAACGCATCCGCTCAAATTGTCGGATTTTATCAGCTGTATCCTGTCCGTACAGGGTCAGTATTTTTGTTCTAAGACTTTTGCGACCATTGTTTTGATCAGAGAATTCTTTCGGATTCATCTCATAGGTTTTTTTATTTTCGTAATGAAATGTTGGCCTTGTGAAAGATATAGTCGTTTTTCTTATTGCATAGTCTATGATTGATTATGGTAAAAATAGGCGTAACATCGGCATCCCTACATCTTTTCAGAAAAGTTAAATCAGATTTCCTTCTCATTACCTACAAACGCATCCGCTCAAATCGTCGGATTTTATCAACTATATCATGTCCGTACAGGGTCAGTATTTCTGTTCTAAGACTTTTGCGACCATTGTTTTGATTAGAGAGTTCTTTCGGATTCATCGCATAGGTTTTTTTATTTTCGTAATGAAATGTTGGCCTTGTGAAAGATACAGTCGTTTTTCTTATTGCGCAATCTATGATTGATTATGGTAAAAATAGGTGTAACATCGGCATCCCTACATCTTTTCAGAAAAGTTAAATAAGATTTCCTTCTCATTACCTGCAAACGCATTCGCTCAAATTGTCGGATTTTATCAACTGTATCCTGTCCGTACAGGGTCAGTATTTATGTTCTAAGACTTTTGCGACCATTGTTTTGATCAGAGAGTTCTTTCGGATTCATCGCATAGGTTTTTTTATTTTCATAATGAAATGTTGGCCTTGTGAAAGATACAGTCGTTTTTCTCTTTGCGCAGTCTATGATTGATTATGGTAAAAATAGGCGTAACATCGGCATCCCTACATCTTTTCAGAAAAGTTAAATAAGATTTCCTTCTCATTACCTGCAAACGCATCCGCTCAAATTGTTGGATTTTATCAGCTGTATCCTATCCGTATAGGGTCAATATTTCTATTCTAAGACTTTTGCGACCATTGTTTTGATCAGAGAGTTCTTTCGGATTCATCGCATAGGTTTTTTTTATTTTCGTAATGAAATGTTGGCCTTGTGAAAGATACAATCATTTTTCTTATTGCGCAGTCTATGATTGATTATGGTAAAAATAGGCGTAACATTGGCATCCCTACATCTTTTCAGAAAAGTTAAGCCCGGCTCAAAGAACACATAGTTGACACAACCCACAACCGGATAGCTATGTCAACTATTGTTGAACACTCCTTTAAATCTAATTGTAACGCCCCGTTTTGCCCCAAAACCTATGTTGCGGGGGAGTGCCCCCCCCCCCCCCC
>ML794206.1:2984-31739 GCA_009831015.1 Picea engelmannii | reverse complement strand
AAAAAAAACGCTCTTGAAACACTCTCGCTCCCTGAAATTTTTGAAAATTGGCGCTCCCTCTCCCGCTCCCGCTTCTCGATTCCGCTCCCCACTCCCAGCAGCCTTTCCCAAAACTATAATCATGTTTAAGACTTCATGTATTGTGATTAATGAAGCATGTAATTGTGTTTATAATTAATAAAAACACCAGGCAGTTGACTGAGAAGGAAGCCTTGCAACACTAGCCATGATACCATGAGTGGGACTGTGAAGAAATCGAGCACACAATATCAGGACAAGAACAAAATAGACAAGAGACACAAGAAGTGGCGGAAAAGGCATAAAGCCATCTCATGTACTTGTATTCATTTTAATAATACAATATATAATACAATAATGAAACCACCTCAATTTCTCTCACCTCGACACCTCATCAAGAGATAAAGTAAGAGGAGGCAAAGTAGGAGTCTAGAAACTCACTTAGGATAACAATTATATCCTAGTTATGTGAAATACATCAAGGTGGTATACTAGGACTTAATGATTGTATATGAGAAAGAGGCTAACATTCCCCCCCTCAATCATAAGTCCAAACAATAATAGTAGAAATACATCATAAATTGGTATCATATCCAAGTCTTCTCGCTGAAACTCTTGAACTGAGCCTCAATGAAGAACTGCCTAAAAAACCGCCAAATCTGGATGCTAAAAACTCTATAAATCTCACTGTGTAATCATGTGAGCCAAAATTCCTGTAATTTGTTCAATCAAATGTTAAACTACAATGCAGAAGGATCCAACTGTCCTCTGCTAGGTCGAATGACCATCTAGGTGAACCAAATGTCCACATCATTGCTCTCAAAATCAGCATCCCTGTGTATGATTCAATTTCAAGACGTTGAACCATAATGTTGCCAAAGTCTATCATCTACAAACTGCAGTTGTCGATCTGGAAAATTTTATACCCATCTGGCATATGTTGTTGTCGAAACTTTTTGTCTGATAACATATTCAATTCCATCACTAATTCCCCCCTTTGTCAACGACCACAAATGGTTTTATGAACCATCTTCACTCCATTTGGGAACTCCCCCCCCCCTTAAGGCGCATGAGAGTTTCATCATTATACTCCCCCCTCTAAGATCAAGAGAGTACCATACTTATTCCATTTATGTACATAGAAAAGTGGGCATGTGGAAACAACCACATGTATCTCATCCCGTGAGGGCCATGCTTAAAAGCTACACCATAAGGGGACCACTTTGAAAGAACATATAGAATTGGATATGGATCATCACCAAAATCATCTAGAATAGTGGTTTGAAAGATTTGTACTGTTGCCATTTATGTTGTGAGGTGGAACTGTGAGGTTTTAATGAGGAAAATAGGAAGCTTGCCCAACGATCTTGTTTACCTTGACCACAAGGAACCCGTTCATGGCATGTTTACCTTGACCACAAGGAACTCGTTCATGGCACGCAGACTGTTAGTTGGAGCAGTTATAACTACCTCCAGAATCAGTACTCAGAAGAATGAAGGGTCAACTACAGTGTCAGCCAGAAGTGCGCAACAGAGTTACCCCTTCGATTCAAGAGTTTTGACCCCTAGGAGCTTACTTCTGACCAAAACTAGTGGGGATCCCAGGGAAAAGAGAGAATGTTACAATGTAGGAGAAGGAATAAGGAGGAAGATGACAAAAACAAAAGGGAGAGACGTGACACATACAGTGCGCAGAGACATGTGACACGCAGGGAAATACACACAGAAGACAATTCATGCCTAGAACGAAGTTGTTGACTCAAGGAAAAATACAGAAGGCGATGTGAGAAATGAGCACCAAAGCTCACACACGCAGCTCTGAGTAGTTGAGAGAAGCTAGGAAGTTTTTCTGAGGAAAATGGGAAACTTTCCCAAAGAGATGAATGGTCACCCTGGAGCAGAGAAGACTCGTATCCAAATTGGAGCAAAAGAGGGCTACGACTAGGTGTTGGTTGGAAAGAAACCGACACTAGTAAGGGCAGGTCGTCGAGGGACTATGTAGCAGAGAAGGGAACCCCTTGTGTAGAGGAAATACAGCTGGAAAGGCACCTGATAAACTCATGGAGGTCCTGAGCTCAATGGGAGGAGAGAAACTTTTGTTGTTGCCAATTGGAGTGAAGGAGAGTAACCTTCCTAGTCCATTCCTTGACTTGTTGGGTCAACTGTGAGAGTCTCCTGGTGGTATCATGGCCTGGCACAGGGGTGGCTTGTTGTATAGAGGAAAAGTGCAGCATAGCCTACGGTTGAGTGGAAAGGCATTCACCCTCGGCCATTGGTTGGCTGGAAACATTAATGAATAGATAAGTGTTTGACCTGAAATGTCTATTGAATATTTATTAATGGTTGTAAATTGTATTATGCTCATGTTAAAGGTTTGAGTATAATGAATGAATGTTAACTATGAGTTGAATGGAATGTTGTAAATTCCCCTTTAAAGGGATAATGAATTAATTGTAATGACTGTGTATGAGAGGCCAGTACAGGTTTATAACCCAATGTTTTCCCCTATCCCTTGAAATGGAAAGTTTGCAGATATAAATCCTCATTTGGGGTTGGGGTTCTCGGTAGAATGTTTCGTACCTCATTGGGAAATGAGTTAAAATCACATGGAAATAGAGTTGTAACCCCTACAGGAAGACATCGGGAGAATCTGTGAATTTGGTAAATCTAGAGATAAACCTTAACCTGTTAAAATCCCTATTTGAACCTAGAGTGAATCGATAGTCGTTGATCTGGAGCGGAGGGTTCATCTCGATCGTTCGTTGAAGAGCCGGGCATTCAGCCTGTGACGCAACTAACCCTTGATGAAACCACTGAATCTCGGTTGGTCATTGCTCTGTCGAGGGAGTTCCATGGCTTAACTTTACGCGTGATGGATGTGAAGAGGAGTAATCGGACCTTCAGGCCACTGGAGCTCCCAATACTCTATCCGTTACGTTTCTTCCCCAGTTTCCTGCTGCCCAGTTGGGCAAGGTTTCAGGAAGGGTTCTAGTTTGTCTCATTTGCTTGTGAGTGAACCGAAGAATTCTAGGGCATGTGTCGATGACATCAAGATGATGTAGTTGAGCTAGGTGTCATTTAGTTTGCCTATGGGAGATGGACAAGTGGCATTCATCTAGTGGGGCAGACTGAGGAATGGACTCGTGGTCTTTAGGCATTTATGAGTGAAGGATAGAATCATAGATCTCAGTCGTCAAATATGTAAGCTGAGGAATCTTGGTCGTTGATTTCCTGGGTAAGCTCGGGAGGGAGTCACTGCCCTAGATAACCGGACCACTGGATAACCTGGAGACTTAATTGCAAGGACCTTGGCGAAGCCCGGGGCATGGTCCCAGGGACCCAACAACCGGGAAAACTTTTCGTTGATTTGGAGGTGGGGGATCCACCAGATCCTAGTTCCTGATTAGGCATGGAACTACCTCCAAGTCCAGTCGTCAATTTGTGTAAACATGCTCATCGTCCATTGGTCACGATGTGCCACGTTGGAGGGTTACGTGTCTTGACATGTCAATCCACATCGGATGGTACGAGTGATGTGGAGTCACATGGGTGCCACATGGAAATGGCGAGAGAAGGCTTGAAAGTTTTGAAAGGGCATAACTTTTGATTATGAACTCATATTAGAACATAATTATAGTCATTGGAAATCTCTCATTGAGCAAGACTGGATTGTGAGCACAGAATTAGATTTAGAGGTGTGATAAAGAAAGGTGGTTTGGAGGAAATAAAAGAGGAAATTGGTACACGCCACCAGCCTAAGGAGGGTTAGGGGGTTGGATGTGTTACACTAATCATCTAATTTGCTTTGACCAAACCAAAATTCTGGCCTCAGTACCCAATTACTCCTCCCATATCATTCGAGAAGCATTGGAAATTGAAAAACACCCCAATAATTTCAATTGTGAAAATGGCTACAAACTCAGCCAATCATGGAAACCCATCATACATTGCCTCGCTCATTAAGCCTCTCTTGTCATAAATTTTTTATTTTAGTTTGTTTTATTTATTTATCTTAAATGTCCAATTTTAATTTTATGCTATCCTTGGTTGTTGATCCTATTCCGACCCTGACTTCCTTTAGTTTGTTTTGTTCTCAATTAACCCCCCTTTTTGTTGTGGCCTTTCTTCTCCTTATAATCATTCAATATATATTTTTAACTTGATGCTATACTTTTTCTTTTCTAATTCATTGCTATCTATTTATTATTATTATTATTGCTACAGTTTTACTGTTTTAATCTCGTTTTATTTCCTATGCCATATTACATAAATCCCCCTTAATAAATTTCTCAAAGTTTTTAATTTCTTTTTGTTTTTCCCCTTTTTCAACTTTAATCATTTTTTGTTTCATATCCTCTCTCTACGGCAAAGTTGTTTAATTATAGCATTCTGAATGGTTAATTTGTTATTTTAATTTTTAATGCATTATTCACAATGGTTCCCTCCTTTTTCAAGGGTTATCTCCTACTTTTATCCTTTAAATCTACTCATGAACACACTCTTTTCTAATCGTTTAGCTTCTTTTGTCCTTGATAATGGGTGGAGTGTCCACTCGAAACGTTGGACATTTCAAAACTATCTACACAGTTTATTTCCAAAAAGTTCTACAACAACAAAGATCTTGTTCTGAAACAAAACTTGGTGACAGTTTAGTTAACAACAGTTATATTTTAAATAATATATTTCATTTAGCACTAGATTTCAGCAAGTATAGCCAATGTTTTTGGCCTACATCCCATAGCCTCGAGCTTCAAATTTTATGTCTTCAGACCGTTTCAGATAAGGTTTATCTTTCTTGTACATAAAAATGATAAAATCATAATATTTCCTTGCCATCATTACTTTCAATAAAGTGAGCATACTTGCAACAAAACCTCACTCCAAGAAAGGAATTTCCTTGTCCCATTTTAATTAAACTAAGATGGTTCAAACACTCAAATGCAAGTTTCAATAAGAATTCAGAAAAAGCAAAAAAATGAGAAAGTGATCTAATCTGGCACATTAGATTTAGTTCTGTTACAATTTACTTCCAAAACAACCACTTAAAACCTATCCACATCAAATATATAATTATATATTTAATATTTAAAGTCTCCTAGCCATCTTACAAGACAAAGATATGATAATTACATTATCATGAGGCTAGTTTCAGTGCGCACTGCATTTGACTCTCTGATCATTCTATGAAACAACTATATGATAAAAAAATTCACTGAAGATCATTTTCCTACAATCATAGGCTTATTTATCCAGATTAACTTATATTATTCTAAAAAGATAAGATTGAGAGTACACTCATTCAGTTAAAACTCTCTCTCCCCCCCCCCCCCCCCCCCCCCCCCAAACAACCAACAAGTAAGGGAACTTAACCCCATCAACCATGTTGACAAAGTTGATTGTTGCTTTTCCTTAGGTATAAAAGCAGAATAAACATCATCATTGATCCAAGTAACGAGCTCACCATTTATGGTTAATTTATCCCTTGGAGATTGACAATGATTTGAAATTATCACCTCGACATTCCATTAATTTATAGCAAAATCAACATCTTTGCCTCAACCAGATTAGGATCAATGTACATTGGTTGGTGGATATTCTATAGAATAGGTGCACATGCAAGTACTAGGCCGAAGTGGAAAGAAGGATGATCGCGAGAAATAAAGAATGAAGAAATGAAAGTAACAACTGGAAGGTAACACAACACGCACGCATGCAAGAGAGAGTGCACAAGGAAAACGACAGTTGGAGGAAGAAAAACACACGCGCATGGGAGGAAGACCTAACATCGGTAGGTTTAGGGTTTTGGTAATACATTGTAAACGGTTGAAGAGCCCGATATATATAAATAGAGATACACATGTATCATAGGGGATTGATTCACTTTTGTATTAGTTCAGTGTTTACAATACTCTATCATAGCTATATACGAGTTGATGCGTTATGTAATATGGTCATGGACCAAGTTTGTAAGTTGTTGAGCTAGACCAGAGGAGAGGAGGAAGATCTGAGGATTAGATCGCAAGCTATGGAGCCTGGTGCGATCTAGTTCACCTCATACAGATCTTACCCATCAGAGGGAATTGTAAGCGCGCGATGTTGGAGATGCAGAACTATCATAATGAAAGAGCCAAGAGCCAAATATTTGTGGACGTATCCCAGGAGGGGGTGAACCACAGTAATACCTGTGTAATGTGATGAATACATGTACCTCTTTGCTTCTTTCAGCAGTTCATTGTTATGCTTAATAAATGAGTTAATATATATTGTTATGAATTATGATTATGTTGTTCGGGAATTGAATTTTGAAATGGAAATGTGCACCCATGAGGAATACGTAGATTACATTCATAGTCTGTAACACATGGCTTTGGTTAACAAAACCCTATCTTGTACTCAATCCTAGGCTGTAAACACCTGAGTCTTACAACCACCCATTTAAATCTATCTCGAGTGAGACTGCATAGTACATTCTGTGTACTGTGTTGCCTTCTGGTTTACCAGGAGGGCCGATAGTTTAGAGGCTTTGTTGGAAACCCAAAAACATGAACATTGGGTCAACAACTCAGACAATAGAAGAGAGCAGTTAAAGACCAACAAAAGCAATCTACCCGATTTGGAAGGAGACCAGCAAAAGAAACCACCTAAGCCAATTAAACCTAAAACACTTTTCCTTGAACATGCAAAGAAAGTCTAAAAAAAAAGCGTTGGTCTTCATGATTAGGTATGTGGTCTTTGTGGCTATATTTTTAAGGGTAGCTAGACTTGAGTTTGCATCATTTTTTGAAAATACATAGTGATAGAGTTGAGGATGTGAAAACACATTTTAAAGAGACAAAATGACTAGGATTCACATACCTTATTTGATGTGACTATGAACTTGAAAAAATACTAAACTACGAAGTTTTCCCAAGTGAATAAAATTATATCACCTTCTCAATATGTTGAGCATGCAACAACTAGTTTCACTATAGAGAGAAGTCTTTAGGAACTAAAATTTTGATGGGAATACATAATATGGAATGAATGGCGAAGGCTGATAAATCAATTGTTGACATTATAATAGCCAATGGAATAGCATTTATTGTTTCTTGTTCTCCTTCCTACAAAGAAAATCATAAATTATATACCTAGATATATTCCCTCTAGTTAAAATAAATTAAGAGTAACAATGTTAGAAGCGGGTATCAAAGATGCAAGGGTTGTTGGAAGACATTAAATGAACTACTAAGTACAACATGTTTAATTGTAATGAATAGTTGGACACATGTCAAGCAAATATCCCCGATAAATATTGTTGTGGGTAATGGATTGCACTGGAAGGATGGAGGACTCATTTTTCCAATATGAGGTATAGTAGGATGCAATCAAGGAGGTTGAGCATCCTAATATAGTATAAGTTATCACAAATGCAACTTCAGTTTGTCTAGTTGTTGGGTTAATGATTCAAAACAAGTGTGGGAATATATTTTGGACTCATTTTTGTATGCATGCACTAAATAATGCACTCAAAGACATTGGAAAAATGTCTTGGATCACCTACATTATTTTAAGTGTGAGAAAGGATTAAATGTTCATTGGTAACAACCATAACTTTACTTATTTATGGGATGAATGCTAAGGACAAGTTCTTGAAGTCCCTTGATACAATATATGCTCTTTTTTTCTTCTTAAGCATAGAATGAGGTGCAAGAGGCCTTGTAATTTATCACCCCTAACCACGAATCATCTAGATGAGGGAAAGAAAGTAAAATAAATGATTTTGGATGACAATTAAGGAATCTAAATCTACATCAATTCCATATACCGGCTTAGAGAAATCAAAATCTGCATATAGACCCCTTAATGGGGATAATGTTATGATCCAAATACTTAAAATATCATAATAAACCAGAAGCACACACCATGTACAACAATGTGAGCATGGAGCACAACCCCAATATAGATAACAGAGACTAGTTGCACAATAACTCCTTAAAGAATATGAGAACCACTTCCAAATACACAATTTCATTCATACATCAGAATTCACTTGTGTCAATAATGATACATGATCTCTATATATACCTATTCACACACTACACATGAGGTCCCTTTACTATTAGGTCGACCCTATTACCTATCCATTTACACATTACATGTACATTTAACCCCATATATGCCCCCCATTGGGGTCATATTATACATTTAACCCCATATATTCCCCACTTGGGTCATAACAAATAAGTTGGATTAATGACTCCACGATATTGAGGCTTACTTCAATATCTAATCCAATTTGACCAAAGATTTGAAGATATTACTGGCTAGGGTAGACATTGGAGGAGTAAGCCCTCACAAGGTGGTAGACATACAATCAGATTCTAGAATCTACAATTCAATCACTCATCAACACCTATGATGATTTCAAGGATGTTCTCTTGAAGGAACTCTTCCTATCGGGGTACAAATGTGTTGTGTTGGATTGATTATTGCAACTTAGACAACTCCCTAGTTAGACTAATTAGTAATTCATCAGGGTCTTCAACAAGCTATACATCAAGCTTGAGGTATAGGACCTTGATGACACCCTCGACATTGAATTTAGTTTAGGTCCGCTTCTTAACACGAGAAATGAGTTAGGATTTTCCCCTAGTTCTTCATTGGAGCATGCTTTTCAAATAGCTTCCAATACTAAAGCTAGGTTAACCAAAGATAATCAATGCATTAGAAATATTCATATCTCTTATAAACAAAGGATTTTTCTAGTTCTGCCTCCTCTACTAGTCATGGGAAGAAGAAGTACCATCCTCATCACAAGTGACTTGGTCATTTGAAGGCAAATGTCATGCCTTACAAACCAAAAAAACCAAGACCCTTCTTATTGACCAACAATTGAAATAGAAGAGGCTAGAATTTATAAGCATCAACAAGGGGATGTCAACAACCATACATCGACCAATCCTCAATTGGTTTTATGAATATAATTTATTTTGACAACATGAGGGAAGCACTTTTCACTTATAATTACTAGATCAAGCAAAAACACACATGGTTTATCATCAACAACGACAACCAAGAAAACATGGTTTCTAAGAAATTGGTCTACTTATTACAATTCCTTACCATGTCACATTGCAAACCATATCATCTTGGACGGGTCAAGGAAACATATCTATCAATACTGATCACTTGTAAGTGTATTGTCATTTTTTCCATTAGACCTTTCATTGATATAGTTGACTATGATGTTACATCCTTGGATTGTTGTGATCTACTTCTTAGTAATTACTACCGATACGATCACAAGGAAATGCACGATGGTTTCCATGAGACCTATTGATTGAAAAGAGATGTTAAATCCTAGAAACTTACATCATATTCTCTCAATTCTTTTCCATTTGGAGGTACAATTCTCAACCTACTCAATCTCCATAAAGTTCAAGACTCTTTGTTCTACTCTAGCACTCACCCCTCCGAACCTACAACCTACTAGATATGGTTCACACTTAAGTAAAGAGGTGCACTTTCAAGCATCGTGTCCAAACTCCAACCCTCATCTTCCTTTGAACAATACACTACTCACCCCAAGAAGGGACCAGATTGAGTTACATCCTTCTAAGAACAATCTTGTTCATCATTTACCAAAACCCAAGAATATAGAGGTCATATCTTCTCCATGTGTACTTCAACAACAAATTGATAGTTCAATTTTTCAATAGGGAGGGAATTCCAAGTTTTTCTTCTTCCAACCCCTACAACCGAACAACATGTACAACACATGGTGCATGCACCCTCAACTCAAAAGATCATATTTCCAACCTTCTCCCAACATCCACACCGACCAACCCAATATCACGCTTGCATAGCTCTTGTAGTCTATTATGTCCTTTGCTAGAAATGATGTAATATTAACATAATTTATGAACAATTTCCTCTTAGAAGAGGAAATTATGAGGCTTCCTCATAGTTGACTATATATATATATATATATATATATATATATATATATATTTCATTTTTCATGCAGAAAAAGCAATCTCACTGCTATTCTATTAAGAATCAAGTGAAACTATAAAAAATACATATTATGTTTACATTATACTTTTGTCTGTATATTCCTCAAAACAGGCTAATGAGAAATCCATGAGTTCTTCAAAACTTCTCTTCGATACATATAAAAACTAAACCAACCTGGGATTTTGTCTTCTTGTCCATTAATATACATTAGTTCCATCAAAACATTATCGTGGCCTAAGTACTATGACCAAAAGTTCAGTATAAAACTAAAACAAAGGGATTATGTCGACATGAACTACTACTCCTTCGACCAGCTCCTCAAAATAAATCCACCCGGGAGGGAAATTCAATGCTTGTTTGGATAGTTGATCGACAACATGGTTAAAAATTCTGTGAACATGTATGAAGTTGAGACTTTCAAAATTGACTTGCATCTTTCTGATTCTATCTTGCCATGGCCTAAGATATAAACAATTCAATCTTGATTCACCTTTTATCCAATCAATAGTTGTTTTGGAATATCCAACGACCATTAAACTGCTCAAAGATAACATAGAAGCAAGATGTAACAGTCCTCATAATCATTGGAGATCATCTTTCATATTGGACCCTTCTCCTCCAGCAAAATATGCTTTGTAAATGTGGACACTACTAAATTTAAGGTATAAACCAATACCACACCTATTTCCCGAGGCTACACCATTGAAGAACCCAATTGGTGAGTCGTCAAAATAAACTGGACTTAGGATATAATCCAAACTGTCAGGCTTTGTCTCATCTTGAAATTCCTGGATAGAAAGAAGAATTTTTTTTTCTATGAATGTATCTTGTCTAACCCAGTTTTTGAATAACATCTTATTCCGGTACTTCCATATGCCCCAAATCACAATGAATGGAATATGTCACAACCTTGGATATTTAATGAACCATTTAAGGATATTATCTTCCAATCCTTTTTCTCTCCATTCATCATGAATCATCAGATGATAAAGGATATCTTTCCAAATAAATTTAGAAACAAAACAATGAGAAAAGAGATGATATGTTGAGTCTTTAGTGTTGAGACATAAACTGCAAGATGAAGGCCCTATTCCTCCTCTGCGCTAATAATTGACCCATGTAAGTATAATATCCATCAAACATAACCATATAAAACAAATGATCTTACTCGGAACATTTACCTGCCAGATAGCTTTGAACCACCGTTGATTTTCTCCCTTTAAATTTGAATATAATATGGTCTGGTAAGCTAACTCGACAGAGACAGTTCCCAAAGCCCGGTTCCATGACCAGGCGAGCTTATCATGGGAGTCATTTAAGGATATGCCATTAGTTCAAAGAGCGAGGATGAAATTGTCCAATTCCAAAGCTAGCTCACTTGATAGCTTAAGATGATTAGAGTCAATCCAAACTGTCGGGGATGTTTATTCATTATGGAGAGCAGCTTGGGCTAGTGAATAAATATTCATATTATGAAGATGGTAAATAAGGTGAGATGAAAGAAAACACAGGTCATTCCCTCCAACAAAGGCATCCAAGCCTAGAGAAATTTGTTTACCACAACCCACAGTCCAAGTCGTCCACCTCAGAATGATAGGCATAGTTTCCATAAGGTTTCTCCAAATGACCGAAGCAACATAAAATTTAAAGTCATTCCTTTTAATCCAAGATGGAACATCAATACCTTTCAGGTATTTTTTCCTCAACACTAAACTCCACAGATCGTCGCCAAAGATCACCCTCTAGCATGATTTTGCAGCTAAGGAGAGAGCAAACCACTTTAAATTCCTTAAACCCCAACTTTCGTTCTCCTTTGGTAGCATTATATTCTGCCATTTAGCTAGATGGAAACTGTTTTGTTTTCTGGCACCCCTCCATATAAAGTTTGTAATTAGTTGTTGGATTCTATGCATAGTGGTCGCAAGAATCTTAACCAAACTAAGCCAGTACACATGAATACTCTACAGAACTATTTTTGCTAAAACAAGTCTGCCTCTTAGGGATAGCCATCAAAATGACCAACAACCAATTCTCTTCTCATTTTTTTGAATGATCCAGTTCCAATCAGCCACTCTATGATTATTTGCCTTTAAATAGTATCCAAGATACTTCATCCCTTCCTCAAATTCTAAAAACTATATATTAAAGACTGTCCTCAATTTACATACTAACTTCGGATCAATGTTCTGAGCTAGGAAGCAAGACTTGTGACAATTGATGATCATACTAGAAGATTTATAGAAATTCCTTAAAAGTGAGTGTAAGAGAGACCATTCTTCATAATTTGCATCCCCTAGGATGAGGACATCATCAACAAATAGGAGGTGTGATATAAAAGTCTCAACAACTACCTATAGACCTTTGAAAGATCCATTTGCTACTGCCCTTTTTAATTTGTCTACTTAGGCATTCAATGGCAAGAAGGAACAATAGTGGTGAGAGAGGACACCCCTGTCTCAACCCTCGATGGCTTTTAAAAAATGAAGTAGGAGATCCATTTATTAGCACTGCCATACTTACATTGGTAACACAAGCCATAATCCATTGTGATACTTCCCACTTAAGCCCTATCTGGATGAGCAGTAATCTCAGAAATTGCCAACTTACATTATCATATGCCTTTTTTAAATGCAACTTGAGGATGATAAAACGTAGTTTCTTAG
The DNA here is from genome assembly GCA_009831015.1 of Picea engelmannii. Classification (NCBI taxonomy): domain Eukaryota; kingdom Viridiplantae; phylum Streptophyta; class Pinopsida; order Pinales; family Pinaceae; genus Picea; species Picea engelmannii. Next base: position 19,062 of record ML794206.1, on the reverse strand, counting down.
ATTTAACTGTGTGGAAGCATTCCTGGGCTAAACCAACAACATCAAAAATCAATCTGTCCTTTAGGAAGCCGAACTCTTCTTGTGATAAACAAGAGGCCATCTTGTCCTTAATGCGATTTGCAATTATCTTGGAAATCACTTTATATGCAAAGTTACATAAGGCAATGGGCCTAAACACATTAAAGGAGGAAGGTTTTATCACCTTTGGAATAAGAGAAAAAAAGGTAGCATTGAGTGCGCCTGTAATGAATCCTGAGACTCTAGATTCCTCAACGGCCAGGAGAAGGTCCTTTCCCATGATGTCAAAGAAGGATTGGAAGAGCTCTTGAGTCCACCCATCCGGGCTAGGGCTCTTCTCTTTTGGCATTTTGTTAATTGTAAACTCAATTTCTTCAATGGAGACCGGTTTCCCTATTTCATCACTCTCCACGTCAGAGAACATTCTAGGTGCATCTTTTATTATATGAATTTGGTTTCTCATGTCTTCCACCTCGGGAACACTGTATTGGGTCTGAAATTTTTTATAAGCATACTCCTTTATCTCCAATTCACTAGATAGAATCATCCCATCATCATGGGATATATCCCATATTGAGTTGTGGATCCTCCTCTGTGTAGCATATTTATGAAAAAAACTGGTGTTTTTATCCCCTTTCTTCATCCAGAGAGCTCGAATCCCGAGCCAACACGTCGATTCTTCAATAGCTAGAACATTTTTTTTCCTGGTCTTTAGGGATCTCAATAGGTTTAACTCCTCCTTCTTGAAAATTTGTGACGGATGGCTCTCAAAAAGCTCAAACATTTTTGCTTCAATATGGGAAAGATCCGACTGAAGTTGTTGTTTCTTCTTTTTCTGCCATTTAATCACCATCTTCTTTAGAAATTTAATTTTTTCACACAACATGGCACATGAGGACTTGTTTGTCCAGTGCACCATAGAAGCCCATGTCGACTTGATAAGAGAATTAAAATCCGGATCTGATATCCATGAACTGTTGAATTTGAATGGTGCACAGTCCATTCGGCGGGAGAAATCAGTCTGCAGACAAATCGAATTATGGTTCGATATTCTAGAGTTTATAGTCCATGATCTATAAATACTCTGGCTAGTAAGGAGGTTCCCATCCAATAGGAAACACTCCAAGCGTTTGGAGATACCATCCAAGCCCGCCCTACCATTACACCAACTCGAGGACATATGGGAAGGGGCTAAATCCACCAGTTCGGTATCTTGAAGCATATTGGAAAAGTAATCAAACAGTGGATTAGCTCTTGCCAAACTACCCCACACCTCTCGAGTAGAAAGAGTAAAGTTGAATTCGCCTCCAACAATAAGGCCCTGTTCCGCAAGAAGGCTAGAATCTATAATAGGTTTCCATAATCTTTCTCTTTCCTTATACGATGTGTAGCAATTTAGTTGTTTGACTTTCTCTGTAGAATGTTTTCATTTTCCCTCCAAAAACATACATACAGAGGTGCCACATGCACAAAACTCAGCTAAAGCAGGATTCCATCCAACAAGTAGGCCGCCCGATCTGCCATTAGGATCCATAGCCACACAATTTCATATGGGCAAGCACTTAAAAAAAAGTCTCTTAGCCTTGTCTAACTTCACAAGGGTTTCTTGCAAAAAAGCAACATCGGGAGAGGTTTGATACAATAACAACTTAAGGGAGGCGAGTTTAGAGGGTCCTCCAAACCCTCATAAATTAAAAGAAAAAATAATCATGGGTTAACCTCAGTATTCGGCAAGCCTGCTCTAAGGGTCGAGGGCAAGGGAAGCTCAGAAGGTTCTGCCATGGTTTTTTGTACAGAGGCGGGGGGAAAGTGGGGGTTCTGTAGAAAAAGGGACAAAACTCCTTTGACAACTCCCGGAGGCTTCTTTGGAAGGCGTGGTCAAGGTTTCTTCTGGAGGGTGACATTTGACTTGGAATTTGGGGGTGGGTCCAGTGAAGAGGCTTTAGTGACCGAAAGGGACATAGGGGAGAGGGAGTCAACAATCTTGGTGAACTGTGAGGGGAGGGGATCAAGCGAAGGAGAAAGAGTAGGAACAGTGGTTTCACTTCAAGGACTAGGTGATCCTTCATTCAAACCCAAAAGGCTCTGTCCAGGAAACTCACAAGGAGGAGCAGGATTAGGGGAGGCTATAATGGGAGGCCCATTAGCCGTCATCGAGGGAAGAAAAGTGTTCGGCTTGACAGAGGAGAGAGGACTAATCAAAGAGTAGGAAATTAGTGGGCTTCCAATGGACCTACTTTAAGAGGCGGGACCCATGCGACATTCCAAATCGTTGAACTTCCACATGAGGATTTCCCAGAAATCACCAAAAAATTTCATGTACCCACTCCTCATTGTCATCCAGATAGTCCACTTCATTAATAGATAATTTGGAAAAGAATTTGGGGTAGAAAAGTCTCATCTTACCCAGAAAAGAGTCTGGACCAACAAGAGGAGGACGTGACGATGAAGCCCGGAGAGCAGAATCCATGGCATTTAGCTCTGCTTCTCCAGATATAATTCATGTCGGGCAGAGAGCCTTCAAATGACTAGGCAAACCACAAAAATGGCAGCGGAAGGATTCTTTCCAGTAATCAACTTGTTGACTCAACACCTGATCTCCTATGACAATTTCGATAGATGTCGGCAAACCCTTGTCCATGTCGAACTCCACCAGAACCCAGGATGTCCGCTTGTTACAACACCTCAAATATTCAGAGTCGAAGAAAATAAACTTACCAACAGAATTGGCAATGGCTTCAAAATGGCCACTGACCAGAATTCAATTGGTAAATCTGGGAGAAGCATCCATAGTTTCCTGCGGGTGAAGACTTCTGAGTGAGGGTTGAAGCATGGATACCATCATTTGAGCATTAGTATGCCATGGTAAATAATCCAGGGATAATCTAAAATGCGTAGTAGGTCCTCTTCGGAAAGGAAATGAAACACCAACCAGTGGCTGGACAAGATGTTGAATCTGGGGAAATATTCGACCATAGGTTTCCAATGCCGAAGGACCCAATCCTCGACCTGAGACTTGTTCAATCTGACATAAAAAAATTTCCCTAACAAGGCTTTCTCAGAGAGACTCATGACCCTGTTCATTGCAAAATCCTTCCCAATTACGCACTGAGAGGAGGTTTCCCGAACCTTCAAACTTTTTTTTATTTTCGACGATGTCGAGCATCCTGACCAGAGAAACGGATGTGACCCGCATGTGACCCACAATTAGACTACGAAGCCTTGGGACGAGCACGAAGAGGTGGAGAAGAAGTAGCATCCACGACTTATTTAGAAACAAGAGTAGAACCAGAAAACTTACCCACAATGTCGTTCAGAGAACTAGTCACTGCCCCTGGTAAAAGCCCCTCCGTCCGATCAACCGAAATGGAGTCTGATAGTGCCTTAAATGATAAGGAAAGTTCTGCTTCTGAGCCATTACCCACACAACAAGAAACAAGCAAAATGAAAGGTTTGGGGGCCGAAGAAACCTTAGAGGGAAAACAGATATGCAGGTCTCGAGGCACATAAGCAACACACTTCTCTCTGATAGAGCTTGTGGCCAACACATGGCCCGATCCAGTACTTTGACTCCGAGAATCCGCCACCTGTTTGCTAGTGACGTTGGACAACCCACTGAGGTGACCAACTGATGAGAGAGTGTCTGGGTTCTTGCGTATGCGGTCATATAAGACACAATACGTGTCGTCCTCTAGAAAGAGTCCCTCCCGAGCCCATAGCTCATCTTCATCCACCCAAGAAGTGTCAAGGTGGTTTGCCATGTTGTCACTGCATAAGCTCGACACACTGCAAAAAGGGCTCTAGAAGCCCGACATGTCCCCAATCCCACGTCGACTAGACTAAACTGAACCCTAGAGCCTAGAGGGTCTGCGGTAACCCTAACCGGAAACCTGCGAAAACCCTAACCCATTTGTGCTTCATTATATATATATATATATATATATATATATATATATATAGTTGAGGCAATCTCATTTTTTGTACTTTCATTTTTTTTGCATTGTTGTCTACCTATGCTCGTACCATAATGTAGTAGAAACTCATTGAACCTCAAGCATTTTGGAAAAACTCAAAGTAGAGGACATGATTTCTAAATTTAATTTTGTATATGTATCACTATATCAACCTTTAGGCTATCTAGTTAGCACACATTTTAGGATTTTTTCCATTTTGTACCATACTCAATTTTATTATTGATCAAAACTTAAGAGATTAGTGTTCATCTTTTATAGAATCATAAATAGTTTTAGAATATGGTCAAGAAGGGCTTTGCTAGTTGGTAAAGTGGGGGTGTCGTTGCTAACCCCCACCAAGGTTTAAATCCCCCATAGACATGTTCATACCTTGTGGGTTAGCTTGTTCGTGTGTTTAGGCCAATTGTTATGGTTGGGGTTAGGTGCAAGTCCAAGGCAACTTTTGCGGAATAGAGGACCCCAATTGCAATTTTCAAGATGAAAGATAGCTACTATGAAATTATGAGGCATACTCACTACATTGTAATAAATTCTAATACTAGGAAAACATGGCTACCTGATTTTGTTGATTGGATGCACCTAAAAAATGGCTAGTGCTTTAAGATTCACAACTCAAATTTCCAATTAGCCTTAAAGATCAATTGATTACACGACACTAGGCTAAGTAATTGCAAGTAGACTTAGAGTTAAGTAATGGAATTCAACACACTTGCTATTTAGATAATAAAGATCAATTCTATATATGTTTTAAAGGTATTTAATATATAAATTTCAGATTATAAGAGAACTATAAATGGCCTTCTTCTTAAGATGCACCAATGACAAAGTAAGCCTTAATCAAGCAAATGGACTTGGATTTTTAGCAACAAGAAAAGATGAAACATGCAAGATTATCTATAAATCTAATTTAGTATGTTCTTTCAAGATAAATTCCATATTTGTAACCAACTTCAACAATGCCCTTTACAAGAGATGAAATAATGGTAAACTAGGGTAAAATATGCAAGACATGTAGGGTTTTTAGGCCTATAATCCAAAGTCCAAGTCTAAACCTGTATGTATAATATTTCTAAATATAAATTCAAGATCTAGAACATAGACTTAAAGTCGCTTTTAAATATATCCAACCAAAAAAAGAAAGAGACATAAATTATGCAAATTGACTAGGCATTCAAGCTAGGAAAAGTGGATGATTTGCTTTTTAGACAACTAGAATGATTACTAATCTGATTTTTAGGATTTTTCTCAATGAAATATTCAGATCCAAACAAGAATTAACTGTCATATTAAGATCTTGCAAACAGGCACACGAACAAGGGCCAAATAAAGCAAAATGACCTATGGTTTCAAGGGAAATTTCAGTGATTTTCTTGGGAAAGGAGACTCAATCTTAAGGTATGATTTTTAGGGTATAAATGGTTCTAAATGAAATCTGATTTAGGGTGTTTTCCTGATTGCTAAAAAAAAAAAAAAGGTATATATATATATATATATATATATATATATATATATATATATATATATATATATATATATTTTTAGGGTTTTTGGTTGGTTGAGAAGGGAAGAAACCAGTGCCTTGCATTCCTTGGCATACAGGGTCAAGAAGCATATTAAGAAGAAGATTCTTCAAATGATCTAGAAGACAAATAGGGATGTCAAGACAAGGTCCTAAAAGTCCTAGATCTAGTTGGAAAATTACTACAAGAATTCAAAAGGGAGGGGCGTTCAAGAATTGTACCACCTCCGAGACAACCGGGGAGTGCTCTTGCTTGAAAGGGATTATTGTTGCTTTTGTTCACAAGGAATAATAGGTCAAAAATTCATTCACATCAAGCAAGGAAACAAAAGGTAGAGAACATATCTCTCCAATGTTGTGAGACCACTCCTCTATGGTGCCCAAGTTGACTTTGATAATTCTGAGCCTACAATAAGAACTAGCTAGTATGCTCCAAGAATATTTGCTACATTTCAAGAAGGTTGATCATCCATACAAAACACCTTAGACAAGAAAAAAGAGAAAAATATGGTATTCCAATAGCTTCCAATAACTTTACAATGAGGAGGATCCTCTTATTAGTCCCTGCCAAAGGCAGAGGGACTATAGCGATGAGTTAGTCGTTGACTAACTATTTTTTTTTTCACGTAAAAAAGAGCAAAGCCTGTTGTATTGACTTTCCAAAAAAAGGTTAAACCATAAACACCATGTGTGCCAACTGTCTCGTCGTGTAAGCGGAAACCGAGACAACTAGTTATCTATGCAATCTATGAGGGAGATAGATTGGCTGCCATTTGTCTTGCCCGAAGGAAACCAAGACAACTGGAAACCATTAGTCTGAGAAAAAGCTTTGAGTCTTAGAGTTACAAAATAATGGCGTTTAGCCATGCCTAGTCTGAGGAAAACAAAGAAAAAGACAAATTATTAACTGTGACATTTTACCCAGTGGCCTCGCCTTCATCCATGTTGCCCTTGCCATCCTCAGTGGCTGTCAGCACGAAGGCATGTGCACACGTTGGGCAGCGCTGTCCTAACGGTATATTGGAGTAGGCCTCGTAGAGAAGGTCTACTCGTTGGCTTACTAGACTGGTGCGGTGGATTAGGTCCTCCACCAAGCTCCATAGTTCAAAGATTAACTTCAGGTGGCCCGGGTGGAGGAGTGGCAGGTGGCCACGCCCTTCCTCTTGCATGACAGATAGAGGACGCGACATAGGAGCGGTGCCACCCTCCCTATCCAAACTAGCCCCTATCGCCTCGCCTTCCATACCAATTGCCTCGGCCTTAGCTGCATCGTTTCGTTCTAGGGATTTTATTGGAGGGATCTCGACTGCTCCTGCGGTCAGTTCTGCATCCATCTCTGCCGAAATTTTTTCTATGATATAGCAGGGGGGGAAATCGTTCAATTGGACTTCTCTTGTGTTAGAGTTGTGATGTTCCTTAACGGCCCGCTAGGTAGTTTCCCCGGGAAAACATGTCGGCGGGTTCCAATTGTCTGGGACTGTGAAAAGCTGGTGTGCTGGGGGGACTTGAATGGGTTCATCCGGGATAATTTCTTCAATATAGGCCATGGGAGGCAACTCAGGTCTTCTTTGTTTTCGGACAAGCTGCGTCCTTGCCATGGATAATGCCCGCTTGAAGTTTTGTTTTCTTTTTCTGCGCGCAGTCGAAGCATATCAGGTAGCCCCCCTGCGGGGCTTGCCTCGTTCCCTTGGCATTTGGAGGTGCCAAGTAGTGGCTCTGGCGACAGTTAGACCATTCCAGTTGCACCAAAGCTCAAGGATGCTCCAATGCTGCAGCTTCAGCTCCAAATGAGCCTCTTCCTCTCCGAAATCAAGTAAATTCATGAGGAGTAAAGTGACTAGACCCGCCATTAAGTCAGTCCGTTGAGTGCTCTGTGGTTCCGTTCCCATCACGCGCGCAAGAAGTCTTGGCTCATCGGCCTGGCTGAACTAGCTTGCCCCCATACTTAATGGCGAGGGGATGGGGGGCGGTGGCCTATATTTAAGGTTCGACCAAGCGTTATACCGCATGGCCCCTCTGTGCTAGGTGGCACCCCATCCGGGGTAGTCGCTGACTAACTATTACTTTCAGTTTTGACTTTTAATTTATCTGGATTTCCAATGTTCAACATAGGAATATTTAGATAATATTTTTTATTAAAATTAAAATAAATCAAAAACATTTTTTTTCTTACTTCCTATTGGACTTCAACTTTGAAGCCTTATTGTTGCGGCGTGCATTAATAATCACACCAGCCTATGTTAATACTTGGCCCTTGTAAGTGCGGTTGCATTAATACTTACCCTGTAACTGCGAGTATAGTTTGTCAGTACCATCTCTCTAGCGAATATGATTGATTCGACAATAACTGAAACATGCCAGCAGAAGGAAGCATTACGATGCATTAATGTTGCCCTTCTATGCACACAAGCTGATCCAGGCATTCGTCCTGTTATCTCTAATGTTATACTGATGATCTCCATCGCTTTTGTAACATTAAAAAATGCAACACAACCAGCGTTTGTGACAAGTGGTGAGTAACCTGGGAGGATCCATAGGCGATAGCTTTGGTAGTGGCTTCACGAGCCACGGTCGTTTACCACGACATCATCTGTGTCATCTGTCTCTCCACCTTTGGTTCCTTCTTTAAATGATGTTACCATTACTGAATTGGAATCTTAGTTCAACAAAGACCATGAATAACTTGACACGTTCAACATGGCATCTTAGTTTATTGTTTGGCAGGGACTAAGCTGCAATGCAACTCTTGTTTATAGATGGAGAGCTTAACAACCTCTACAATAAAATAACATTAGATCTCTAGCAAATCCTAGATCTATGTTCAAAACACTAATATCCTTTAAAAAAACTAGAGAGAATCTAGTCAACAACAATATAATATGGTGGACTAATGCCACATGTACAATATGAGAGAATGTATGCCTCTACAAAGTGGACGCCCTCCTCGAAAGTGAGATAAACATGGTCAAAATACAACAAAATCCCTCCTCTAGGGGGACAATCTCATCAAAGTACAACAAGATAGCCTCAAAATGCTCAACATATCCTCCATGTGTGTGGACCCAAGGAAATAGGCAGGTTGTTCCCTCAAAATGTTGCATCACAAGCTCAAATGCCCCACACATGTGAGATAAAGGGCCCAAAGTTTAGTTGTTCCTCAAAATCCTCCAACATCCCCCATAAATGATGATAAATGAGTGGAAAGTAGGCATGTGTGGTTCTCAAGTGCAACAAACTTGATAAAACGATCAAAAGGAGCAAGTCGACCCCTCAAATGAGTGATGATGTGGCACGTGTGGCATCCAAGAAGGTGTGTATGGATTGTCCTGACACCCAAGGCAATCACAATTCCTTAGGTAGTCACAAATCCCAAGGTAGTCATGAATATCAATGCAAGTACACAGTTTCCAATGTAGGTACACAAATCCAAAGGTAAGAACACAAATCTCAATGGAACAAAATGATGAGCCATGCCTCAATGTATGTGCCATTAGGTCAAGAAACATCAAATGCCATCCTTTAATTTCCTAATAACTCATTGAATTTATACTGTTTTCCATGTTTAACCATGGTGAGGACAACAATAACCTTTATTACATGTGACAACTCCTAAGACAAGAAGTATTTCCAAGGACACTGAGTTAAGAGCATGTGATATGGTGGATGTGATGATAAAGGAGGGTAACTTCATGAGCTAACTCTCACAGCCACATAAGCTATGCTTAAGATATTCATCCACGCGACTTCCTTTAAAGAGAGAGAGCACTTAGCATCGAGTTACAATTCCTTTATCCCTTTTTCTTACTACCCCTTTTCTTTCCTTTTTCTTTATTTGATTGGTCCCTTTTTTTAATATATGCATTGTTAAGCATGGGACTCAAGGCATTGGGATTTTTGCAAGGTGGCATGGTTCGAGATTTATATTTGGCTTTTTAGTTTTAGCTGCATCAACCTCAAGCTTATAGTTATTAAGATGAGGGTTTCCTACATGGGACTATTAAGTATGAATCTTGCTATGACATTTGATAAGTCAATCATGAGCGGGAATATGATAAATGTTGTGGAAGTGATGGGGGGAAATGACAAAGATTGAATGATGGTTGGGGAGAACGGACACACTACACCTACCTAGGTCTCTAATAGTACAACTCAACCCAAGAGTGACAACACTTATCTAAAGGAAGACTATGATCCACCATGGTACAACAATGCAAATAATAACAATTTAGAATGTTATGATCCATTATTAGACTATACCGATGTTCACCATGGTCATGGAAAATATATGAAGCAATATCAACGTACATGAGCAAGAATGAAAAGAATGACAATATCAATAATGGAAATATCTGTCCATCAATAATGGAAATTGCATTAGTGGGAATATAAATTGAAACATCTCTAGCTTGAGTCTCAACTATTAGTAGAGCAGTAACAATGATTTGAGACCGGGGTGACACTAATACCAATCTTTACTTGGATCTAGGCCACTTGATAAGGCCAGATTTAGGATTGCTTTAATTGAACTTGATTGCATTAAAGGTGAAATTGAAGTGCTTATGAAGACTTGACTCCAAATTGAATATAACTTGATGAAATATGTTGTTTGTCTCATAATCCACTACTTAATGGATTTAATAAAACATAATTGCGGAAATAAAGCATGCATAAGGAAACATGAGATGAAAGAACAATACATGATAAGAGTTCACCATTGTTAACGAAGTTCACCAATATGGCCACGTCTCTAGATCCGCTGGAATACAAATCACTTCATTATCCTTCCTTTGACAGGGCTGAAATCTTCTCACAAAAAGGTGGCACAATTCTTCAGACACCATAAGGACGGCATTCTCCCAAAAGGGGCTTAGATACAAACCACAAGCACGAGTGCTTGTTTCTCTCCAAAAGAGCCTCTAAAGGGCCTCCAAAAATCCTCTCATAGCCTTTTCTCCCAAGGCTTCAATTAAAGGGATTTAAATATTTTTTCCTAGCTCCATAATACAAAAAGACAAGATCCATGAATTTAGGATCTAGTACCTAATCAAGGACAAAAATGAGAAAGACTCTTAACTTCCTCCTTGAGACTAGGAATCCACTTGTAATAAAGTGAGGAAAAGTCCAAGCCAATTCATAAGACCCAAGCAAGATTTCTATCCAACAACCCTAGTCCCTGTATGAAAAAAGTGAAAAAACCACTAGAGAATGACAACCATCATAGAGGAAATTACCAATGAAGCCCTAAAAAAGCATGTAGAATGTTAGAGATCGACATTGGATAAGGTGCCCAACCCTTCTTTGCAGGGGACCATAGTTAACAACCTTCTGATGGTATAGTGTGGTGATATGTAAAGAACATGACTTTTTGATCTAAACAAGCCATGCAAGATTCCTATCAAACAATCCTAACGCTTATACAAAAAAAAGTGAAAAAAAAAAACCTAGAGAATGACAACCATCAAAGAAGAAATTGTCAAAGGAAGCATTAAGAAAAATGTTGAATGGTCGAGATTGATAACATTGGCTAAGGGGCCCAATCTTCCCTTCAAGGATTGTGATGTGGATGTAGCTTCAAAATCCCCCCCTCTTTGCAGGGAGTCATAATTGACAACCCCTTAGTTGGAATAAAACAACATCATGAATTGAACAATTCAAAATTGAAAAAGAAAATAATGTCTCTAGCCAATTCATAAGATGCAAGATGTAAGAAGTCAACATATTCTTTATCTATTAGAAACGCATAGCTACATGTACAAAAATAAAAAAGAGAAAGGGTGACAAATGTAACTCTACCTTTTCTTTAAATATATCACAACTCAATTCAAAAGCACATTGCATATCTCTAAAAGTTAGAAAAACAATGAAGTTGGAAAATATACTTCACTAAATGAAAATTATTATTATGATTTTTGACTTAAAAAAATCACAAATAAATATATACAAAACCTCGATATTGAATAACAAGGCTCAAATTATTCATAAATCTTATCTCGTATCATATACATCTCTTTTACATATAAGGTAATAAATATACACCTTCACTCTAAAAAAAGTAATTAATGGAAAATAAAAATATTACATCTTCATACACCCATCACAAACTTTACATCTTCACACAACCACTCAAAAAAGTAATTAATGGAAAATAAAAATATTACATCTTCATACACCCATCACAAACTTTACATCTTCACACAACCATCACAAGCTGAAAAGCACACCTTCATTTTCAAAAAAAAGTGAACCATCCTTATTCACAACATTTACATATTCATACACCCATCACAAGCTAGAAAATGCACACCTTCATTTTCAAAGAAAGTGAACCATCCTTAAAATAAAGATAAAGATGTGCATTTTTCTAAACATTATAATGAACATGTAAAAATGTACATTTTTCTAAACATTATAATGAACATGTAAAAATGTACATTTTTCTAAACATTATAATCCATTTGTTATATATTTTATTATTATAATAAAAAATATAATTTTATTTTTAAAATATTAAAAGAAGAGTCTTTTAAGTGAGTCAACTTTCGTGATCCTTCATCACCCCATCCGTTTTTATTGAATATCATGTTAATAAATAAAATTACTCTATTAATTATACTATTATAATTGTTTTCTCGAAATATATATTTTGAGACAATTTATCGAATATTTTTCTTTATTTTAAAGATAATATTCAAGGTAAATTAGATTTTTCAAGACTCAAAACCAATACAATAATAACATGTGTGGGTTTAATGGTTAAGAACATGTGTTTCCTCTTAAAAGGTCACAGGTTCATATCGAGAGAAGGTAGGGTATGAGGTCCCTTGTCTCATAAACAAGGGATCCCACAAACAAAGGAGTCTCATACACCAATTTGGTATTCACACGTTTAAATCCAAAAGGGATAGGGTATGAGGTCCCTTGTCCCATAAACAAAAGATTCCAAAAAAAAAAAAATCTTATACACCAATTTGATATATAACTTAACCCGACCTTAAAATTATTATTATTATAATCATTAAAACTCAACATATTACTTACTAAAATTGTTTTTAGATGTGAAAAATAACACTCATTCTCTATATAATTACATTCAATAACTTTTACAAACTTGATGACCCACTAAAATTTGTTTAATAGATTGTAATGATTATTATTATAATACAAATATGTATTATTATAATTGATTAATTAAATTCATTTTACTTATTATAAATTACACTTATTTTTCAAATATAAATATAAATAAAAAAATCAAAATCAAATTCATTTTTCAAATAGATAAGAGTCGTGATCAAGTTTTGATTTACATATGAACCAAGTTTCTTGAACACGTAAAGTGATTAATAAGTTTCTATGATTCATTCTTTTTAAAAATATATTTAAAAATCTGTTTAAAATATCATTTCGGAAGTTCCCAAACATGTAAAACAAATAAACTGTTATTATCGGAAAATTCATAAACAAACTTGTGAAAACTCCATGAGTACCTAGGTGACTCATAAACTTGTGCCAGATCTGAAGCAGCTCAAAATAACAAAAGTCAAAACTCGTTTTCACGTTTTCAGAAAAGTCCCCTTCGAGCTGTCGAGCTCCGACATTTCTTAAAAAATATAACTAATCATTACATGACCATATCCGTGTTCTCAGGACAATCTCGTATAAGTAAAATCCTTATAAGTTTTTCAGGCTAGTTGTCAACTTGGTCATCTCAGTCCACACTCAATGTAGTTTCCTTGAAATGAGTGGCAGAGAAACCCTGTCCCAAGCCACCTGTGAAAATTATATAACGACTTTCATGTGAGATCTCTGATCTTTTCTCGTGAATGTAGACAGAAAGTACAGCTACCCACTTGATCCCAATCTCACGGAGCCCCCCAAAAGACAGATCAAATCGACTGTGTGTGTGCATATGACGGTTGAATCTACCCCAACTAACCAATCCACTCACTTCACTAGAATCCTCCACATTGCCCAATGCCCATGTCACCAACATGGTCTCTATATTAAACTCGTCCGAACTCTGTAGCATTTGTTTTGGGTTTCTCCCTCAAGTCTTTATTATTCCATCTGCAAACAGTTTTGCTTTGCTTGAAGATTATTGAGATGGAGCATTCGGATCAAAAGGGCACAGTGGAAATGGTGAAGGATAACAATGGGCTGGACCAAGTCTTATTGAGGGAACCTCGTGGGGCTTCGGCCAGGGTAAGATAATCATTATAATCCTTTTTAATTTTTTGTATTTTTAATAGTCATCTCCCTTATACGCGGTGGTTCTATTCTCTATGTTTTGGTCTCTCCCATCTTTGCTCCTTTTCTGAACTATAGTACATTCAATGAAGCATTTCCTTTGCTAAAAATTGAAGAATTAACAAGGAAAATATTCCTTGGTTGTCCCTGCTCTGCATCCTTTACTTAATGGAACTTAAGCAATAAATCTAGGGCCAGGTACATGAGCAGGACTAGTGTGCTGTATCTTTGGATGGTCATGGTGAGCCGCATGTTTATGCTCAGATAATACCTTTCTGGACCAACCGTTTCCTATGCTTGTCCTTACTTGAGCTATGCATAACTAGCACAAACCCATCTAAACTTGGGTTTGATATGCAATATCGAAGTGCATATCAAACCCGAGTTTAAATGGGTTTGTGCTAGTGTGTATATTCAGTGCACCGAACGCACAAAGTTTGGATGGATACCCCTACCCCCAACCCCACCTGGGCTGTAGAGTAACTCGATTGTCTTAGTGCGAATATTACAAATTGGTGTAACTAATAACACCCAACGGTGCTGAAGGCTGCAAGTTGTGCAACGAAACATCAGTTTTTTCTTCACTAAACCTGCAATCAAGTTTAGTTGTGGGTCTATTTTAGCATCATGAATCTCGTTGTTCTGACATTTAGGTCCTCGGTATAAAGACAATTTCTGATAGTGATTACAGCAAACAGAAAGAGATAAAGTTATTAGCTACATTTGGATGTCTCTATCATTGGACCCTGCATTCAAGAGGTATGGTGCTTAGGGGAACGCCATAATATGCTGAGTGATGAGAGCAACCGAATGCAGATCATATAATATGCTTGACTATAGATTGTCTATAAGCATCATTTTATTGCCATGAAACAAAGCACAATACAATGATAGTGCCAGTGAATGACATCTGCGAACCCATTTACATTCAATCATTGAGACACTCAACAATACTTTCAGATGTGAGACTAGATGGATGGCCCTGGGAACGCTGAACCAAAGTGGACATGCTAATACTGAGCCAAGTGACTAGACCATCCTATAACCAGATACTCTGCTTTTAACCTCATGATTCTTAGTGATGCTTGTTGAATGATATGTCATGCACCAGAAAAATGTAAGTGAGATAAGATAAGATAAGATAAATTAATGTCCAACAAATGATCAAAGTTAGGTCAATGGGACTGTTCGGTACATAAGTGGTGATACATAGTGGGAGTGCGAAGGCCACTCCTATAAAAGCAAAAAGCAAAGCTAATCTATGAGATCTAAGCTCAACTATCTCAATGCCAAAGAGAAATACAATGAATCCTTTCATCACTGCCCCAGCAATTGTGTAATCTGTTTACACAGTTGTATTTCACTATTACACAGACAATCAAAATCCTTACACACTAACCCAAATCTTTTTCTGAATGTGCAGCTGCTCCTCTAACCCTCCCCCTCAACAAACATTCAGCAATGTTCTTAACTCCCCCCTGTATCTAAGCACTTCATCGAACTGTTGATGAAGAAATTGACTTGGAGCAACATACAACTCCCTCTTCCTGTATTTACCGGAGCTTCCTTTCTTTGCTCCAAAGATTGTTCTGCCATCTCTTCCTCTATTTGTAGCAGAAATCCATAGTTTGGCCAGGACCACAGTCTCACCTAAACACAACCTTCTCTGTGCACCACTCATGGTTCCCTACTAATACTTGGAGGCTATCAAAGTCTATTCTCCTGGTTACCTTGCATCAATGCTTGTTGGTTCCATCAATGCTAATGTTGCTTCTAAAACAACACATCACTTTCAATAGAGAGAGCACAGTTTCCTTACCAAGAAGCATTCTTCTTTAGAGGCCGTTATTTTAGAATCCCAGACAATGTGTCCTTGTTTTCCACTTGAAACACTTTTCCTTTTTAACGTTGGCCCAGACTCCAGATGAATCCCTTTGTGTGTGGAGGATTGATGAGGGACGCGATATTTATAAAATATTTCCTCCTTCCAATCTTTATATGCATAGGTCTTGACTCTACACTGCCCAAAGCTCCTCTGCCGGTTTCATGTCAGCAATAGTAGAGATTCCATCTGTCAACTCTGCAAGGACTGTATCACATCTTCGATACTTCATGTAACATTCCAATAAAATCTGCATGGTTGTCTGTTTGGTGCACCGTATGTATCCCAATAGAATACTCTTTGCCGTTGATAGTGTGCTCAACAGGAAAAATGCCTGTGGCATCGCAAGAATAAAGTTGGACCCATTTACGTGTATAGTCCTCCCCTAGGCTGCGGGGGAGCGCCCCCCCCCCCCCCCCCCCCCCCCCCCCCCCCCCC